>JAODPA010117608.1:0-18590 GCA_025585075.1 Nepenthes mirabilis
TATGCATGAATATTAAACCTCCAAAATATAAGAAAAGTATCTCATATATAAAAACAGACAAATGATAGGCCGTAATGATACTTGCCTTAACCTCCTATCAAACAAATTAGATAGAAGGATACTCCGATCTATTATTTTTCTTCTTCCTATCTCCTCTTTTTTCTCCTCTCTCTTCTCTTCCTTCTGCCATGCAAAATGGCAAATAGTAACTTAACTGCTGCTTAAACAGGCAGCCCAACACTTGAGCACTACTCAGGCACTCCTCAAGCGCCAGCCTATGGCATTTGGTGCTCGAACGCTGCCTTAGAGGGCCCTCGAGTGCTAGCCCACGGTATTCGTTGCTCAAGCACATGGTGGGCGCGCCTGAAGTGCCAACCTGCCCTTTCAATTTCTTTCAAACTTTTATAATACACAATTATTTTTGACATCTCTAATTTAACTAAAATAACATCCATTACCGAAATAAAACAAATAAAAATTGGGTATTATAACTCTTTCATCCTTATAAAAATTTCGTTCTTAAAATTTATATATCTTAAAACTTAAACAAGTATGGGTATTTCTCTTGAACTTTCTCCTCGTGTTCCCATATCACTTCCTTGATTGAATAATTTCTCCATGGCACCTTAACTAACGAGATTGTCATATTATTCAACACCTGATCCTTTCTATCCAAAATTTAAATCAGAATCTCAACATACGTTGAATTCTCGTCAATCTGCAATGGTTCATACTCGAACTTATGCAAAAGATTATACACATACTTTCTCAATATAGAAAAATAAAATATATTGTGACAATCTGCCAAACTTAGAGGTAAACACAACCTATAAGCCAGCTCTTCGATCCACAGTAAAATCTCAAATGGTTCGTTGAACCTCAACTTCAATTTTTCTTTCACTCTGAACCACAAAAGTGCTTTTCTAGGAGACACGTTTAAAAATATATAATCACCCACGTCGAATCTTAAATCGGGCCTCCTTCTATCGGCATAACTTTTTTGACGACTCTGCAAAACTATCAACTAATTTCGAATAATCTTGATCTTTTCTGAAATATCTTGAATAATATCGGGGCCTAAAAGTCTACAATCATCAATCTCTTCCTAATTAATAAGAGACCTGTATCTCCATCCGTATAAAGCCTTAAAAGGGACCATCCCAATACTCGACTGATAATTATTATTATAGGCAAACTCGATTAGTGATAAATAATTGTTCCAATTTTCTTTCATCTCCGAAACTAATGCTCTCAACATATCTTTCAAAATCTAGATGATCCTTTTTGATTGACTGTCTATTTGTGGATGAAATGTTGTACTAAAGTTTAACTTGGTATCTAACTCTTAATGTAAACTTTTTAAAAATTTTGATGCAAATCTTGAATCACAATCGGAGACTATCAAAGTTAGAATACCATGCAGCCTTATAATCTTATTAATATATAGATGGGCCAACTTGTCTTTTAAATACGTCATCCTGATAGGTAAGAAATAAGCTGACTTCATCAGTTTATCCACGATTACCTAAATAGCATCCAAATTCCTTATTGTCCTACACAAACTCAAAATAAAGTTCATTGTAATATTCTCCCATTTTCAACTAGGAATCAGTAGAGGGTGTAAAAATCCTGAAAACTTCATATATTTGACTTTTACTTGTTGACACACAATGTAACTTACCACAAATACCACAATCTCCCATCTCATAATTTGCCACTAGAAATTTTTCTTTATATCCTGATACATCTTATTTAATGAGACTACCTTTGGCTTTTCATTGGCAGGCATTCGAATATGTGGTTTTTTCTCGTTTTGAATTTATTCGTTATCCCTCTTCTTGATTTTTTACATATATATATAAACTTTTGTATATATTGATATTTGATAAATTTTAAACTCATATTTTTATTTCTTATCCCTTCAAATTCATAGACTTGGATACAATGTAGAAGCTTGGATGAGATTGATCATCATTTATCAGTTTGGTGAGTTTAGTTTCATTTTTTGATAGAATTTGTATCAGATTTATTTTGAGTAATGAGATTAGCCGATTGTAGATCTTTGGTTTGTACGGGATTGTTGGGTTGTGTATATTGGGTTATTGTGTAGTCGGTTGTCCCTTCCTTATGGCATTATGTAGCGGGTCACATGTTTTATTATCTGGATGGTTATCCAATAAGATTTTGTGTAGGTCATCCGTTCGTGTAACCCTAACCCTACGCCCGGGTGGTTTCAGGTTTCGATATTTGGGGCTTTTGATTTATTTGGGACTATATTATGATTATACATGACTTGGATAAATTGATTTACCCAATGGGTATTCAAAATTGTGGAATTTGGTGGAAATTCGTTTGCGAAGCCCTTGACCCGCGCCCGGACACTGTTTGAGCTTCTATTTGGAGTTAAATGTATAAATTGACTTGGGATTATAGTTACCCATACCTTAGGTTTGATAAATTACCTACTAGATGTCCGAAATTTTGAGAATTAATCGATTTGTGTATATATATACTATTCACATATACTGTTCACGGGTACTGTTCGCCCTAGAATTTCGGACGATATTTTGTGTAATGTTTTCATGTTTAAATGCTAATTAAGTAATATTCACATAATTCAATCAAATCAGGTACCCAACCGATGAATTAACTTATGGGAGATATGGGTAATCATATTCTAGTCCTAATTCATGCAAAGGCCCCAAAAATCAAAGGCCGAAATCCACCCGATGGCGCATGAACAGTACACGCGCGTGGGTGAGGGTTTCGGATGCGCATAATGGTGCGGAAATAATGAATCGGACGACGAATTTCATATATATACATAATTAGACTATGAGCATCACAATGATATACATAGGGTCGAGTATTGGGATAAAATACCCAAAGGGGATCCGACAAAAATCAACAGAAACGGAAGAAAAATGGTATAAATGTACTTGCCTCGACGTGCTCTACGATTTTTCTAACTAGCTCGAAGCCGGATTCGGACTCCACGGCCACTATCTCCTCCTTTCTCTCTCTTGTTCATCACCCTCTCTCTCTCTAAAAGGGTTTGGTTGCGTGGAAAGATGAAATCGTGAAACAACACGGAGCTTTAAAATGGCCTGGCGCTCGAGCGCGCGGTGAGCGTAGCCTTACTGCCCAGGCTGGCTCGAGCGCGCAGCGAGCACAGCCAATTTGGATTCTATACTCTCTGTGGACTCGAGCCAACGGAGGGCGTGGATCAGGTTCGTAGCAAGCCTGCAGTAAGTCTACTTCGCGTTTTTGCCATTCGGGACCCGTTTTGACCATTCTAACCCAATCTTTCACATCCTTGGACCTTATTCTTTATTATATAACCTAAATAAGTCATGACTATCACGAGTTAAAATCCGAAATCTTATTTACACATTAACATTTCACAGCTTATAATTTTGGTTTTCGATTTACCATTTTTGGTTCTTTGAGCTTTTTAATCCGATTCTTCTCGTACCTTTTGACCACAATTTACCTATTTTAACTTAATTACCTTCCAATTATCATATTTCGGAACTCAGGTCGTCACATTTCGTTCCCCTCCCCATCCGATGTGGGACATCACAAGTATCATAAGTCAGACATTACTAGTATGTTACTGTAGTATCTCACATCTATACTTTGATTGTGAGTAGAAATCCAAGTGGAAGCTCCTCAATCTTCTCATTGAAGGCGGGCTTATAATAGATCAGTATTATAACCTGAAAGGTAATCCATAGAGACATAAAAGAAAAGATATTGCTCAATAAATACTCACATACAAGCATTCGTTCAACGGTCTCTATAATTTCATCCCATCTTCTCAACTGCATCCCCACCATTGTTTCCGAGTTGCTTTCAGATCCCACAATTGTTTTCTTTGCATGCAAGATCGCTACAATTTGTAAAAGATTCTATTAGAAAAACACTATTTCAATAAAAAAATTTGAACAATTATCGACAACCTTAACTCTAATCCTGTCCTCGGAGTGCTAGACCAAAATCTAAACCCTAACATCTAACCCTATCCCATAAGACAAAAAAAGCTATGAATATAGATCCAACATAGTTTAAATTAAAGTTTATACGATTTTAAAGGTTGACAGTATGAAAAAATACATACCTCGATAATTTAGAAAGTCTTCTGCTTAAAAAGAAAATTTCAAGTAGAATTTTCTTTTTTTTTTCTTATAGTCACATGCATCCGAAAAATTGTTATCTTATAGCAGTACATATTTTGCATACGTACCTGATTTTGAACAGTATTCGACGCCTTTCATCACGTATTCCTCCGTCAATTGCCTATAAAAAAAGCACGCACGGTTGACTCGACCAGTAATATTTAGAATAAATTGCACCATTCCATCACATTTTATACAAAAGTCTAATGGTGTACTAAAACTACGAATATAATGAAAGTTTACATTTTGTTTACGTGAAATTATTATCGATGAAGTGCCATAGTCTTTTCACGACGGTATGCGGATCATTGCTTTACAATCTAACAAAAAGAGTTAAGTTATTCTCAACCATATAAATAAATATTATTGTGGGGTTGGGTAGATACTCACAAACTGTCATACCTTATACATTTTCTATATTTTTTCTTATTTTTAGTCCTCAATGAGAGTAAAAAATCTTTCCTTTTTTTTTCACGACCATCTAAATTCACACAAAGATTTTAAATTTTAGTGTCATTCCTTAACGATACTCTCCGTCATTAATATGTTTGTCAATAAATTACTAAAAATACCTATCTTTGTCAATAAATTTGATAGTTCTCTTGTGTACTTCATCAGCTAAAGTCAAGTTCACAAGCTGTATATGCAATTCGCACATAAAATTCAGGATAATAGAAAATTCTAAATTAAGAATTACATAAATCACTACACAAGTATCGTAAGTTAGATATCATTAGTATGTTAGCGTGGCATCTCACATCTATACTTTGATTGTGAGTAGAAAGTCAAGTGGAAGCTTCTCAATCTTCTCACTGAAGGCATGCCTATGATAGATCAGTATTATAGCCTAAAATGTAATCTATCATGACATACAAGAAACGATATTGCTTAATAAATACTCACATGCAAGCATTCGTCAACGGTCTCTATGATTTCATCCCATCTTCTTAGTCGCATCTCCACCATTGTTTCCCAATTGCTTTCAGATCCCACGATTATTTTCTTTGTCTGCAAGATTGTTGCAATTTATAGAACATTCTCTTAGAAAAACTTTATTTTAATAAAAAAATTTAAATTATTGTCGACAACCTTAACCTTAATAATGTCCACAGAGACCTAGATCGAAATCTAAACCCTAATACCTAACCCTATCCTGTAAGATAAAAAAAGCTATGAATATGATTACAGCATAGTTTAAGTTAAAATTTATACAAATTTAAAGGTTGACAGCATGAAAAAATACGTACCTCAACAATTTAAAAAGTCTTCTGCATGTAAAGAAAAATTCAAATAGAATTTTTCTTTTTTCTTCCTATAGTCACCTACATTCGAAAAATTATTATCTTATAATAGCACATATTTTACATACGTACCTGATTTTGAACAGTATTCAATGCATTTCTTTACGTATTCCTTTATTAATTGCCTGCAAACAAAAAACACATACGGTTGACTCCATCAGTAATATTCAGAATAAAATGCACCATTCCATCACATTTTATACAAAAGTCTAACGGCGTACTAAAACTACCAACATAAGGAAAGTTTACCCTTCGTTTATGCAAAATTATTGTCAATAAAGTGCCTTAATCTTTTCACGAGTACATGTGGATCATTGGTTTGCTACCTGGCGAAAAGAGCTAAGTCATTCTTAACCATATAAATAAATATTATCGTAGGGTTGAGTAGATACTCACAAATTATCATATCTTCGCGCATCTCCTATATTTTCTTCTTATTTCCAATACTCAATGAGAGTCGAAACTCTTTACTTTTTTTCTTCTATGACCATCTGAATTCACACAGAGATTAAGAATTTCAATATCATTCTTTCACTATGTTCTTCGTCATTAATATATTTATCAATAAATTACTAAAATTACCTATCTTTATCAATAAATTTGATAGTTCTCTTGAGTATTTCATCGGCTAAACCCAAGTTCACATGCTGCAAATGCAATTCGCATATAAAATTCAGGATAATAATCAACACTAAGTTAGGAATTACACAAAGTACTGCACAAGTATCGTAAGTTAGATATCACTAGTATGTTATTATGACATCTCACATCTATTCATTGATTGTGAGTAGAAATTCAAGTGAAAGCTTCTCAGTCTTCTCACTGAAAGTAAGCCTAAAATAGATCTGTATTATAACCTAAAATGTAATCTATAGAGACATAAAAGAAAAGATATCATTTAATGAATATTCACATGCAAGCATACTGTAAGGTCCCACATTGGATTGGGGGAGGGGAACAAAGTGTCATTATAAGAGCATGGACACCTCCCTCTTTGTAGACGCGTCTAGGGAGCCTATGCGAGTTTCGCCAGGAGAAAACCTTGAGGCCTGTGTTTGGCTTGGGACGCCGTAAAGTTTCCCGGGACAAAGCGGACAATATCTACATACGGATGCGCCGGGGACGTTACAAATGGTATCAGAGTCGGGATCCGGTCCAGTGTGCCAGCGAGGACGCTGAGTCCCCAAGAGGGTGGACTGTAAGGTCTCACATTGGATTGGAGGAGGGGAACGAAGTGTCCTTATAAGGGTATGGACACCTCCTTCCTTGTAGACGCGTCCTGGGAGCCTATGCGGGGTTCGCCAGGAGAAAACCTTGAGGCCTGTGTTTGGCTTGGGACACCGTAAAGTTTTCCGAGCCAAAGCGGACAATATCTACATGCGGATGCGCCGGGGACGTTACACATACGTTCAACGGTCTCTATGATTTCATTCCATTTTCTCAGCCGCATCTCGACCAATGTTTCCTAGTTGGTTTCAAATCTCACGGTTGTTTTCTCTGCATACAAGATCGCTGCAATTTGTAGAAGATTCTCTTAGAAAAACTTTATTTCAATAAAAAAAATTTGACCTATTGTTGACAACCTTAATCCTAATCCTATCCGCGGAGATCTAGACCAAAATCTAAACCCTAATACCTAACCATATCCCATAAGAGAAAAAAACCTATGAATATGAGTGCAGCATACTTTAAGTTAAAGTCTATATGAATTTAAAGATTGACAGTATGAAGAAATACGTACCTCGACAATTTACAAAGTCTTTAGCGTGCAAAGAAAAATTTAAGTAGAATTTTCCTTTTCTCTTCCAATAGTCACCTACATCCAAAAAATTATAATTTTATAGTAGCACAAATTTTACATACGTACCTGATTTTGAACAGTGTTCGACGCCGCTCTTAACGTATTCCTCTGTCAATTGCCTGCAAACAAAAAGTGCATATGGTTGACTCCGTCAGTAATATTTAGAATAAATTGTGCCATTCCATCACATTTTATACAAAAGTCTAATGACGTACTAAAACTACTAATATAAGAAAATTTTACCCTTCGTTTATGCGAAATTATTGTCGATGAAGTGCCTTAGTCTTTTAACGAAAGCATATAGATCATTGGTTTACAACTTGATGAAAAGAGATAAGTCATTCTCAGCCATATAAATAAATATTCTTATAGAGTTGGGTAGATACTTACAAACTGTCATACCTTCGTACATCTCCTATACTTTCTTCTTCTTTTCAGTCCTCAAGGAGAATCAAAACTCTTTCCTTTTTTTCTTCTACGACCATCTGAATTTACATAAAGATTATGAATATCAATGTCATTCCTTCACTATGTTCTCCGTCATTAATATATTTATCAACAAATTACTAAAAATACCTATCTTTATCAATAAATTTGATAGTTCTCTTCAGTACTTCATCGGCTAAAGCCAAGTTCACATGCTGCAAATGCAATTCGCACGTAAAGTTCAAAATAACAGTCAACGCTAAATTAAGGATTACACAAGGACTGCACAAATATCGCAAGTCAAATATCACTAGTACGTTACTGTGACATCTCACATCTATACTTTGATTGTGAGTAAAAATCCAATTGGAAGCTTCTCAGTCTTCTCACTGAAGGAGGGCCAACGATAGATCAGTATTATTGTCTAAAATGTAATCCATAGATACATACTAAAAAGTATATCACTCAATAAATATTTGTATGCAAGCATTCGTTCAACGGTCTCTATGATTTCATGCCATCTTCTCAACCCTATCTCCACCATTATTTCCAAATTGCTTTCAAATCCGACGATTATTTTCTCTGTATGCAAGATCACTGCAATTTGTAGAAGATTCTCTTAGAAAAACTTTATTTCAATAGAAAAATTTGAATTATTATCGACAACCTTAATCCTAATCCTATCGGCGGAGATTTAAATCAAAATCTAAACCCTAACACCAAACCCTATCCCGTAAGATAAAAAAAAAGCTACGAATATGGGTGCAGTATAGTTTAAGTTAAAGTGTATATGAATTTAAAGGTTAACAGTATAAAGAAATACGTACCTTGACAATTTAGAAAATCTTCTGCATGAAAAGAAAAAGTCATGTAGAATTTTCCTTTTTTCTTCCTATAATTACATGAATCCGAAAAATTATCATCCTATAGCAGCATATATTTTACATACGTACTTGATTTTGAACAATATTCGGTGTCTTTCTTTACGTATTCCTTTGTCAATTGCTTGCAAACAAAAAACATGTACGGTTGAGTCCGCCAGTAATATTTAGAATAAATTATACAATTCCATCATATTTTATATAAAAGTCTAATGACGTACTAATACTACAAACATGAGGAAAGTTTACATTTCGTTTATGTGAAATTATTGTTGATGAAGGGCCTTAGTCTTTTCACGAAAGCATGCAGATCATTGGTTTGCAACCTGACGAAAAGAGATAAGTCATTCTCAACCATATAAATAAATAGTATCGTAGGATTGGGTAGATACTCACAAATTATCACATCTTCGCGCATCTCCTATATTTTCTTCTTATTTTCAATTGTCAAGGAGAGTCGAAACTCTTTACTTTTTTTCTTCCATGACCATCTGAATTCACACAAAGATTAAGAATTTCAGTATCATTCCGTAATATTGTTCTCCGTCATTAATATATTTGTTAATAAATTATTAAAAATACCTATCTTTGTTAATAAATTTGATAGTTCTCTTGAGTATTTCATTGGTTAAAGCCAAGCTCACATGCTGCAAATGAAATTCGCACATAAAGTTCAGGAAAACAGTCAATGCTAAGTTATGAATTATACAAAGCACTGCACAAGTATCGTAAGTCAAATATCATTAATATGTTACCGTGGCATCTCAAATCTATACTTTGATTATGAGTAGAAATCCAAGTGAAAGCTTCTTAGTCTTCTCACTGAAGGCAGGCCAATGATAGATCAGTATTATATTCTAAAATGTAATTCATAGAGATATATAAGAAAATATATCGCTTAATAAATACTCACATGCAAGCATTCGTTCAACGATCTCTATGATTTCATCCCATCATTTCAGCCGCATCTCTACCATTGTTTCCCAGTTGCTTTTAGATCTCATGATTATTTTCTCTGCATGTGAGATCGTTACAATTTGTAGAAGATTCTCTTGGAAAAATTTTATTTCAATAATGAAATTTAAATTATTTTCGACAACCTTAACCCAAATCCTATCCGCGGAGACCTAGATCAAAATCTAAATCCCGACACCTAACCCTATCCTGTAAGACAAAAAAAGGTACGAATATGGGTGTAGTATAGTTTAAGTTAAAGTCTATACGAATTTAAAGGTTGACAGTATAAAGAAATACATACCTCAACAATTTAGAAAGTCTTCTGCGTACAAAAAAAAATTCAATTAGAATTTTTCTTTTTTCTTCCTATAGTCACCTGCATCCGAAAAATTATTATCTTATAATAGCACATATTTTACATACGTACCTGATTTTGAACAGTATTTGACGCCTTTTTTTATGTATTCTTCTGTCAATTGCCTGCAAACAAAAAACACGTGCGGTTGACTCCGTCAGTAATATTTAGAATAAATTATACAATTCCATCACATTTTATATAAAAGTCTAATGACGTACTAATACTACCAACATGAGGAAAGTTAACCTTCGTTTATGTGAAATTATTGTTGATGAAGTGCCTTAGTCTTTTCACGAAAGCATGCAGATCATTGGTTTGCAACCTGACGAAAAGAGATAAGTCATTCTCAACCATATAAATAAATAGTATCGTAGGATTGGGTAGATATTCACAAATTATCATATCTTCGTGCATCTCCTATATTTTCTTCTTATTTTCAATTGTCAAGGAGAGTCGAAACTCTTTACTTTTTTCTTCCATGACCATCTGAATTCACACAAATATTAAAAATTTCAGTATCATTCCGTAACGATGTTCTCAGTCATTAATATATTTGTTAATAAATTACTAAAAATACCTATTTTTG
Organism: Nepenthes mirabilis; assembly: GCA_025585075.1. Lineage (NCBI taxonomy): Eukaryota > Viridiplantae > Streptophyta > Magnoliopsida > Caryophyllales > Nepenthaceae > Nepenthes > Nepenthes mirabilis. The sequence continues at coordinate 10,489 of JAODPA010117608.1, forward strand.
TCAATAAATTTGATAGTTCTCTTGAGTATTTCATCCGTTAAAGGAAAGCTCACATGTTGCAAATGAAATTCGCACATAAAGTTCAGGAAAATAGTCAACGCTAAGTTATGAATTATACAAAGCACTGCACAAGTATCGTAAGTCAAATATCATTAATATGTTACCGTGGCATCTCAAATCTATACTTTGATTGTGAGTAGATATCCAAGTGGAAGCTTCTCAGTCGTCTTACTGAATGCGAGCTTATAATAAATTAGTATTATAGCCTAAAATGTAATCCATAGAGACATATAAGAAAAAATATCGTTGATTAGATACTCACATGCAAGTACTCGTTCAACGGTTTCTATGATTTCATCCCATCTTCTTAGTCGCATCTCCAACATTGTTTCCTAATTACTTTCAGATCCCACGATTATTGTCTCTGCATGCAAGATCACTACAATTGGTAAAAGATTCTCTTAGAAAAACTTTATTTCAATAAAGAAATTTAAACTATTGTCGGCAACCTTAATCCTAATCCTGTCTGCGGAGACCTAGACTGAAATTTAAACCCTAATGCCTAACCCTATCCCGTAAGACAAAAAAGCTATGAATATGGGTGCAGTATAATTTAAGTTAAAGTATATACGAATTTAAAGGTTGATAGTATGAAGAAATACGTACCTCGATAATTTAGAAACTCTTCCGCGTTCTAAGAAAAATTCATCTAAAATTTTTCTTTTTTGTTCCTGTAATTACCTGTAGCAGTAAAATCATTATCTTATAACAGTACATATTTTAAATACGTACCTAATTTGAAAAAGTACTCCATACCTTTCTTTTCATATTCCGCTGTCAGATACCTACAAATAAAAAGGATTTGATTTTTTAGGGGTTCTGGACGTAGCAGTTCAGGGTGAAAGGATTTATGGTTAAGAGCTCAGAGAAATTATAGAAAGTAGGGTTTAAATTATTTTTAAAATTTTTAAAACAGAAAGTTGAAAGCAGGGGCAGAAAGTTGAGAGAGAGAAAGAGACCAAGCCTCCTCCGCCACTCCATTTTTGAAGCTCCTTTCTGTTACAAACTTTATTATGCTTTCATCTTGATTAAAAATTGATTAAAAATCAACTATAATTTTACAGGCGAGTATGAGTATGATTATATCTTTTGAAATGTTCCGACTAACCCAAAATTGCATGTGTTCAACGTGCGAACTGGTATACCATACGGTTAAAAATACTGTGCGCTCAATATGCATGGTAATGGAAGAAAAAATATCTGCACTACACTAACCCATTTGTGATATGGTCAGAGGACAGGGGAATTGCACGTGTGGAAAGGGGAATTGCACGTGTGGAAAGCGATGGCAACCCTATCACTTTCTTTTTTATTTTTATTTTTGTAAACACCGTCAATTTCCTTCTCGTCTTCGACATTCTCTCCCCTCGAACCCCAAATTAACCCAATCTCTCCGTTCACGGCATTCTCTCCCCTTGCTGAAATTTTATTTTAATGACCGAATCGGTAAATCGACGGAAGCAAGTGTGAGAGAGGCATATTCTTAGCGGCTTTTCTTCTGGTGGTGTAGATTCTCCCTCTTTCAGAATTTCAGGATATGTAATTTTTCTTCTAAGGCGGTGGCTGGTTCGAACCCCAACACTTATGGGTTTACTGGTTTTGTGGAACAGGGAGCAACTTCAAGCCTGGTAAATTCATTGTCCTTTCTCAACTTGGTGGTATTTGTTTCATAGCAGTCTGGATTTGTGAAACGATTTTGATTGGACGTCATTAGATGTTTGTTGTTATCGATTTTGTTCTTCCTTCAATTTTGTAAAATCTGTGATACGGACTCCGTGGCGACTGGTTGAGGATCGACGATGAAGTGAAAGGCAAGGGGAGTTCTGGCAGAGGAGAAGGGCGCGTGCGCGAGAGAAGGAAAGGAAGAGGGAAAGAGGGAGAGGGGAAGAGGGAAACCAGAGAGAGAAAGTACAAGAGAGTAATATTGTCCTCCTTTTTTTCATTACACGCCTGTCAGCATATATAAACGGGCAACGGAAAAACACAGGGAACGGGTAACGGGTAACGGTAAACGGGGAACAGCCAAAAGAAATAAAAGCAGAAAATGAGATCCGTTATATCCGGTTCAACTGTAGAGTGTATGGATGTGTACGTAACATTACCGTTCCCATCAAAACAATATTATCCTCAAGGTTGATCAAGAGAAGGACTTGATGATATTTTGCCACAGTTAAACCGCCCTCCTTCTAGTGCCATTTGGCCACCTGTCAGCCTAGCTCCAGCAGCCCCAAATGAGGCAGCAATTGCAACAGAGCCAGCAACAGTTCCAACAGCACTTGCAGCAGCTGCAAAACCACTTGCTCCAATTACCAGGATATGAGTGTCCAGCGTTGGAGCTATCATAGTCTCTATGGCTTCCATTTTCACCCACGGGATGTCAAACCAAGTGGTCAGCAGCCTCAAAGTCACACGGTGTCGGGCATCACAACCCCTTCTTTGCTGGGATCTTTTGTTTCCTTCTGGGGTATTTGCAAGACAAGCAGATGATGGAGTCTCAGCAACAGAGCATTTTCCACAGAGATCATTTGCATACTCACGCTGCTTCTCCCCCGTAGACTCAGGGGTAATGGATGATTCCAAGCTTTGTGATGTAAGGGTGGTCTTCCCACTGAATGGTTTACTCTGTAGCCGAAGATAATCCTCCACAAGCATCACTATCACAATGGAAACACCCTCCAGTTGACAACCAATTTCCATTATAATATATGTATAATGATCAGCAATTTTTTAATCAGGTTTATGAAATTATGCTGCAAACTGACTCTCTGCTAGGACTAAACCTTGATTAAGTGGACCAGTGATGACTTCCACCCCAGGAATCTTCAAATCTCCCTCCTGTTCTCTATCACCACCCACCAAATGAAGAAGAGCATGTGGCGGCATACACCCAGGACTCGTTTCTAGAACAAAGCGAGTTGTCTCTGGGTTGGCAAACGCACACTGCACTGCCTCATTCAGTTCAAGACCCAAAGCAAGGAGTCCATCCTTCATTGTGGTAGTCAGCAGTTGCAGCAGCTTTGTCTAATTAAATCGATATGGATCAATGAGATCAACGAGAACTTGGTCTCTCACTGCCATGAAATTCATTGGAGCTATAGCTTGTAGCATGTCGGCTAAGAAATGTATCACATACCGCTGAGTTTCCATGCATGATAGGCTTAAGCCCTCCACCTCAGATGCTATTGCTTCATCCATCCTTCTTAAAGCATTGATTGACATCCCAACATGAGCGTGAGTGGAGCTATTTGCTTCCATATGGAGAGGGATATTTGTAGTTGCTGAATTGGCGCCCGCTATCAGTCTCATAGCTGAAAATATTTGTTGTTGTGAGGAGAAAACCCAGCCATAGTTAATTTCTGTTACTGAAGCTGCTGGGGGTGGGCTGGTCCAATGCCGTGTAGCTGGGCAAACAAGTGGAAGCATTGGGGATGCAGTTGCAGCAGGATATTGCAGGCCTGGTGGACTTGGAGTCAGCACTGGCAATTGTTGTGAATGATGCTGCTGCTGATCAGGGAGCCAAGGCCATTGTAACATTCTATCCACCAAACTCCTTGGTATACAAATACAACAGAAATAGGTTGCCCAATCCATCCCGGTACCACTTGTACTAGCCAAAGTATCATGAGAAAGCATTGGTCCTTGATGCTGTGACCGCAGTAGCTTCAACCATTTCCATGCCGAGGCATGGGCATTGCAAGGCTGGTCATAGGCACTGGCCCCCTGTGCACTAGGTAGCAAGTTTAAAACGGCAGCCACTATAACCCCCATTTCCTCAAGGTTAACGGCAGCAATAGCATACATCCGAAAATAATCACTCTGTGTCACGTGAAGGAGAACTGTGTAGTGCAGTGCAGAAAGAGTAGGGTCTGTAACAAGAGATAACAACGACACGTGAAGCTCATTTGCATCATCATAATTGTCACGAGCAATTTCAAAGGACTGTGGACCAATTTCAACTGCCACATCTTTCTCTATTAGCTGCAATGCTACAACCCTCCTGAACTTGCTTGCTACTTCAGTGGTTTGTGATGAGGATATGATGCAGAACAGAACGGCATCATCTCGGTAGGACAAGAGCATCTTGGCAGAACAGCAACAGCTCGGCAGAACAGAAGCATCGCGGCAATACAGAAGAATCTCGGTAGTTAGAAACAAATGCAATCTCGACTGTGCACATGTGTGTGAGACTAACAGAGAATATATGAGAAGGATATATGAACACCAAAGCAGCAATTCAAACGTAACTGGAAATGTAGTCGGCAAGTCAGTCGGGTGGTTGTAGTGTCTGATTGCTCCATCCGGGGCCTCGTCCCAAACCATCGTAATTTTCCAAGAAGTGTCATCAAATAGTGTTGCCGTCTCCAGGTGTGCACCTTCTGGAAAAACTTCATTATGAAGCCGTGGGATGATAGACAGCTCAACTGCAAGAGTGGCTAGCAATTTTGCCTGTCCAATTGTCAAGACATGCAGGTGAAATTGCCGGGTAATAAGACTTTGCTCGATGCCCCAATTTGAGGTGAGCAGTGCTTGTAGTTGAAGAAAAGTTGTTGCGTGCAGCGCTTGAAGTTGCAGATGGAAGGAATCTCTGTTTGAGCTATAGTAGGACCACGGTCCTGTGCTACAGCGCAACCAAGGTGTAATGAACCAACGTGATGGAGTAGGACAACGCAGAGAGGAGAGAAGCCATTGTCGATTCTTTCCACACAAGTATGGTTGTCCACAAGAATCCTGCAAAATTTTCTAAGGAATTATAAGAACAGAGGAAGTCACAGATAGCAATGCTTGAGCAAGACTCGATTCTTTCGGCTGCGACGCCTCCTCATCTCCTCCGAGGTTACCAAGGCTCGGAAATTTCACATGCGTCTTCCCTGACTCAGTCAAGTCAACACCACCAGAGTCCTTCGCAGGTTTGAATGACAGAATTTGTTCTGAGGTGGAAGGGTTTGCAGGTAAGAAAAAATGGAATGGGTTACCTGTGTTTAGTACCGCAGCAATCGACTCGCCATCTAGCTCAGCCATCGGCGAGTGGCGTGTTGCGGTACAGTCGTCTGCAACTCGTGGAACTCCTTCGTCATTACTGGTAAGCTAGGGATTGAACAGAAATGTGAGATTTCTGTGGGAGGCAGACGAAGATGAGAGGACGGAATGATAATCGATGCGGAAATTGTAGACGACTAGGGATGGTGTTCGCTTCGTTGTTGTTCGATTCGGGCCAGAGAGTGATGGATTTTAGCCATGGAAGACTAGATCTGTGCCGTGGTGGAAGAAAAAGTGGCGAGTCGTTCTATATGTCGTTGAATGATCGTTGTCTGCCGGTGGACGGTCCCTACCATGCTCTTCATCTCCTTCGACAGCTTTGTAACAGCAGCTTCCAGCGCTTCGAGGGCTTGTTCTTCAACCATCGTCTCCTCTACTTTTGTCTCAATGAGAGCACCAAATGATACGGGCTCCATTGCAGCTGGTTGAGGATCGACGATGAAGTGAAAGGGTAGGGGAGTTCTGGCAGAGGAGAAGGGGGCGTGCGCGAGAGAAGGAAGGGAAGAGGGAAACAGGGAGAGGGGAAGAGGGAAACCAGAGAGAGAGAGAGTAAAAGAGAGTAATATTATCCTCCTTTTTTTCATTACACGCCTGTCAACATATATAAACGGGCAATGGGGAAACATGAGGAACGGGTAACGGGGAACGGTTAACAGGGAACAGCCAAAGGGAATAAAAGTAGAAAATGAGATCCGTTATATCTGGTTCAACTGTAGGGTGTATGGATGCGTACGTAACAATCTCAAAAAAAATCAGCATCAAAGGTAAAATTGACAAGCAAGGAGAAAGCATAAGACGTAGAAGAGACGGACCTCAGAAGCTTCTCCAACACTCCCAAGTTTGAACTGCCATTCAGGTCCGGATTCAACATCCTAGGAATCATACGACGTCTTTCGCCGTCGGCTCGAAGCACTGTAGGAGAGACTGAGGAATGTCACAGCTCATTGAGGAGGAGTGGGGAGGATCTCCATCTTTGGGCATGTATGCGAGGGAATCGGCTTCCGATTGGAAGCAAACGCTGAGGTCGAGTCAGGCGGCGACGCCAATCTTAAATCATGCATGACAGGTGGAAACTTCTCTTCTGAATCGCAGACGACGACGGCGATGTTGAATCTCTCTCTCACTGGACACACCAACAGCAGCCTAACTCACTCGACGGAAACCCATCCATTCACTGAGAGGAAGCAAGAAATGTTAGCAAATAATGTGACTTAAACAACTACGAAAGCGGAATAAAGAATCGAATTTATACCTCTCGCCGTTTGCTTGCTCTGTTTTCGAGATATGAGATCCGGGCCGACTTTGAGGTTCTGGACACGCCTGACTCTTCTAGATGGTGTATCAGTTGAGTTGGGTGCCAAAGACAAAGCCAGAACGCTTGATTTATAGGCAAAATTATCAAATGCCACAATCGTGCGTTACGTTCACAAACCGGCCGAGAATTAATGTGTCAATGAATGGGAGAGTTATCAACACTAAATAGACCACTAATACTTCAGCAATCAAAGGTATTAAACGGTAGAAGAGGTAAATGAGTCAAGGAAAACGAAGAGGAAGAGCTGCAGCAACGGCTGCAAATCGGCTCAGATGCCGCTTGAAGAAGCCGCTCGGCTTGGCTCGGCTCAAGGCTGCTGAATGCTGAAGCCTATATTCTTCCACTTGGTCTATGTTTTACTTGATATGATAACCAAAATCATTAATTCTCAAACTCAAGAAATAAATATACGAATCATGGCGATAAGTCCTCTAACAATGAGTAATATCTTCCACGTATTACAATATATTACATTTCTCAAGTCATATTTGTATCCGGTAATATTATTTTATGAATAAATCCTATATTTATTCTTTGTCCAATAATTAATGATATTCTTAAATCAATCAATGTGTACACAATTTTAAAAAATATCAAAACTGATAAATAGAAATTTTCATCAAATATCATTGTCTATATAATAAAAATTACAAAATAAAACTTAGTCCTATTTTTGTTACAAGATCATTGAACCTCAATGGTGGCATGCCTTTTGTCAAAGGATCAACAATCATCAATTCAGTACTAATATGCTCAATAGCAATTTTCTTTCCTTTAATGCGCTTCTTTATGGCTAAAAATTGAATATCGATATGTTTATTTGGACTACTACTTTTATTATTTTTAACCAGAAAAATAGCAACTAAATTATCACAAAATATTTTTAATGGCCTTGAAATGGAATCAACCACTCTAAACCTAGACATAAAATTTCTCATTCATATACCATACTTTATAGCCTCGAAACAAACAACGAACTCGACTTCCATAGCGAAAGTAGCAATCAATGTTTGCTTTGCACTCCACGAGGATACAACTCCACTGGCAAATAAAAATATGTAACCGGATGTTGATTTACGTGAATTAACACATCCAGCGAAGTCTGAATCAAAATACCCAAATACTTCTAAATTATCGGCCCGTTTATATGTAAGCATGTAATCTTAGATACCTTGAAGATACCTCATCACTTTCTTAACAGCTTTCTAGTATTTCATATCTGAATTACTCTGAAATCTTTCCACCATTCTAACTGTAACTGCTATGTCAGGTCTTATACATACCTGAGTATATATCAAACTTCCAACAATGAAAGTATACGGAATATTTTTTATCTGTTCCCGTTTCAAATCATTTTTCGGGCATTGACTCAAATTGAGCCTATCACCCTTCACAATGGGTGCTACACTTGGTGAATAATATTTCATCCGAAATCTCTGTAAAGTTTTATTGATATAGGTCTATTGAGACAAACCCAAAATATAACGTGTTCTGTCTCAATGTATTTTGATACCAATGACATAAGATGCATCACCAATATATTTCATTTTAAATTTATTAGAGAAAAATTATTTCACATCATACAACAACCCTTTATCATTGGATGCAAGTAAAATATCATCTACATACAAAATAAGGAAATAAATCTTACTCTAACTGACCTTCTGGTATATACATTAATCAAAAATAT
>JAODPA010117630.1:0-18587 GCA_025585075.1 Nepenthes mirabilis
AAGTAATTAAATGAAAATAAAACTAATAGAAATTATATACAGAAATATAGCTGAAATATCAAAGGCATGCTGACCCGACTCAAAATTGAGACCCGCGTTTACATAAATGGAATTCGGATTCGACGTCGTTTCCAACCGGTGCGCGGTGCTGACCTGAAATGGCGGACGAAGCCGATCCTAATACGGCCGCCGCCGGTTTCTCCGCCGCCGTCAATGGCGGAGGTAGGACTGTGCAGGAATGCCAAGACATGATTCGAAAATCCTTTCGAAGTATTAACTCGTTCATCTGTGTTCCCCAATTCTCTGTCTCCTTTCTCTTTCTCTGTGGTTTGGGGTCTTAGTTCTTAAGCAAAACTGTTTGATTTATTGGATTTTTCATCTTGTAATCCATTCTTCAGCTCCGATGGTGAAATTCTTGCGGGAGCATTTGGAGAAATCAGGGTGCAGTTTGGGTGAGAATTTCGTAAAAGCGGTTCACTGCGACAAGCTGATCAGTGGTGGCTACGTACGCGGTGAAGGGGTAACCTATCTATTGATCTCTTTGTTATGTAGTGGCGTACATTCTTCTCTGAGTTTGATGCTGAGCTACTTCTAAATTTGAATTTGCTGGATTGTGTTTGAATTCTTTGGAACTGAAGCAAGTTGTTTGCCCCAAATGAACAAACTATTTTGGTTGCTTTAACTATAATAACAGTTAATAGTATGATCTTTGCCAACTGGAATCAATAGATACTTTGCAACTCAGTATGCTGCTGTGAGCACTCTGTACAATTTTTCAAACTCAGCATCAGATTTTTGCTTTGGACTCAGCAATGACATTATGCTAGTAAAAAAAAATTAAGATTTTAAGGTAGAGTTGCTCCAAGTCACTTTAAATTCATGTTCGGTGGATGAGTCAACTATTCTCTAATCCTAGGAATTTGTCACATAGTAGTACATTCAGATATTGGGTACACTGTCATGTGCTCACAAATCTGTCATGTAGTTACATTAGACACACCAGTTGGCAGGATGGGTATTTTGGAACTCAAGCAGCGTGAACAAATATGAGGTTTAGTCGTATATTCATCAACAGCAGCCGTGGGATGATATTACAGCAGCCAGGGTCAGATCAGACCTCTTCAGCCATCCCTGTCTCCTCTAAAACTGATTTGTTAACTTCATTAATTAGTGATCCATGTGCCTTATAAGTAACCAATCATTTAGCCTTGTTTTGGATGGAAAAGGAGCTAATTATAACTGATTTTGTGTTTCTTTGGAAGCTAGGTGGAGGGCAGCAGATTAGTATAAATGAAAGGCATTGTAATAGATATAATATGTTGAATATTGAATAGGATTTTGATTTCCACCTTTGTGTACTCCTTCCTCACGTTTCTTTCTCCTTTTTACCTAATTTGTCTAGTTCTCCCTCAACTCAAATTCTCTCCCCTCATCTCAAACCTGAATTTCGGATTTCCTTAAAATCTATCCCACTATCTTACAGAATCGCAAGGTATCTATCTTTCTTTGATTCAGCAGAAGGCACTAAACCAAGAGGAAATCACTCGTTTGTTCTATATTCCAATAATTTTTCCCCTTTGCTTAGGATTTTTCATCTTTCAGGTGGAACACTTGTGATATGCTCATACTGCTTCCATAAGTTTGTATGAACTCTTGTTGTTCTTGCTTACTACATCAGATATTCCCCTCCTCCCCCAAAAAAAAAAAGAAGACCATGTTTATGTGATGATGTTTCTTGTGGAAATTCTAGAACCTTTTTGCTTGACTGCTGGTCACAGATAATGGTTTGCAGTAATCACATGAGCATTCAAGATGAGGTCAACCAAGTAGTGATCCATGAGCTAATTCATGCATATGATGATTGCCGTGCTGCCAACTTGGACTGGGCTAATTGTGCTCATCATGCTTGCAGTGAGGTGTGTGCCAGCTTGACAACTTATGATCCAACATCTCAAGTTTGCTTGAGTCCCTGTCAAGTCCTATTTCATATTCAACCTTCCTTTCATGTGTGGAATAGATTCGTGCAGGCCATCTAAGTGGTGATTGCCACTACAAACGGGAATTACTCCGTGGTTTTATGAAGATACGAGGTCATGAACAAGTGAGTTCTCATTTTGTGTCTCTTCTGGGAAAGTTATGGAACCATAAAAGTTTAAATTGTATGGGATAAATATTGAAACCAACATACAGTCAACAGCAGCAAACTAATCTTGCTATAGAAAGTCAATCTATGGAACCGTTGCCATTATGGTTGGCATTGATAATAGTCACCTCCTTGAGATTGACTACCTGGAAAATTCAAAGAAAAAAGGTAAAGATCAAATTTCTGGTGCAAGTTCCTATGAATTGGGCTTTTTAAAATAAGCCTTAACGTCTTCTTTAACATCTGCTTTATATTGTAGGAATGATTTCTAGTTGCTCTGATGGATAAATTGATGAAATCACAGTGAGTGCCAGTTAGCATTCTGATGTGAGAAATGTTTGCTTTTGGAGGAATGTTAACCTCCTTTATTGAGAACTATTTATTGTTTTTGGATGAGAATCTTGGGCTTTGTCTCTTTAACTTGTTACTGTTGGATTTAGTGAATGCACTATGACAAACTGAGGGTGGTGTAAAGCTCTGATGGGAAGAGCAAGGGTAAGGCTGACCATATCATTTAATGACAGAGATGTTCTCTGACTCTTTGTTATTTATACATTATTAACTTGTGTTCACGTTTTTAATACAGTCGATGATGAAAATCATAGCACAGCAGCTGCATTACTGCAACTTTGTTTTTATTTTTGCTTTTTTAGGGGTAGGGGGTGGGGGTTCAGGAGTATTTGACGTCTTTTGCAATAAATAGATAAGATTGCATACATTTAATCATCTTGTAGTTCACAATGTGATAGTCTTTGTAGGACTTAATTTCCCAGCATTTATCTTCAATATTCACTGCATTTTGCTATGGATGCTATTTGTTTGTATGCTGTCTTCTCTTGAAGGATAACATATTGATGGGTAGTGAATATCTAAGGCCCATGACTAAACCTGTTTCCACAAAATGGATCCACGTCCTTGAATGGCCCAAAAAACCCACACAGCCCAAGAGGCTAATGTGGCTGAGAAGGCCCAAGAGGCCCAAGGGCTTGAGGACATGTCACAGGAAGGTTGCTCAGGATGAACGAGGACGCCAGCTCAGGGATGATGTCCTTAAAGGCACGCGCATCCTGCAATACACAATCTGCACAGAGAACGACGACTTCTGGCGCACGCGTGATGTGACGTCTCGCAGAGTCAATCTGCATGCACGCAATCTTCTTGACACAACAAAGTAAATTTACAGAGTTAGTAGTAGGGCTTTGTGAGCACGCCAACCTCCATGTGGTGACTCCATGTAGAGGATTTTAGTCACTATATAAGCATTCACTTTGTACCTACTAAAGGATCTAAAGTTTGAGACTCTGAACTCTTGCGTTTACGCATTAAGAGAGAGAAAGAGCAGAAAAACCACATTGTATGGTAGAGAGAGAGAGAAAAAAAGAAAGGACTTGTATTGTAAGAATAACTCTTAAGAGTTTCTATACACTTTAGTCCTCAGCCTCTTGTACTTATATTCACACATAGTGAAAGCAGTTCTAGGACCAAAATCCCGTGATTTTTCCCTCTCATTCGGTAGAGGGCTTTCTACGTAAAAATCTCACGTGTTATATTCTCTCTCTCTTTCCCTTTCGCGTACATACTGTTTGGTGTTACTGTTGGATCCTAATCCCTATCAGAGTAAGGATTCAAGGACGCAACATTTGGCGCAGTCTGTAAAAAATTGACAAAAAGTCAACTCAACACATTCTACCAAGGAATAGTAATAATGGTGAACACAAGAGGACAAACCAGTGCACCTGTCAGAGAAGCGGGCTCATGCGGTAAAGGCCTTGCTTTTTGCATCAGGATAGAGGAACATCCTAACCCTTATGTTCGAGCACTGGCTATGAGGATGGACGATGTCACCAAGGCAGTCTAAATGCTCTTCTTAATGATGGATGAACCACAAAAGGAGGCGCCTTCTAATGCCTCTCTAACCGCAACATCCCAGGGAAAGGGTAAGGGGAAGAAGAACCCCACAAAACAAGCAAGTCAGCATGAAAACCCTGGGACGCAAGTTGCCTCGAGCAGCAGAACCCTATCACACCTTCAAGGGCGCTTAGGTCTTCGGATATAGGAGGGAAGCCCAGAAGGTGAAACCCTCACTGTGTCCGTAATAGCCAGGGGCACGTCATTCAGGGCGTGGCTCCTTGCGAAGAAGTCCCTCCGAGGACTAGGAGCCATCCGGGGCAGTAAGTTGCGTAAGACCCCTACGAGGAATTACCTCAACGAAAAGAAAATGACGACTCCACCAAATGTGGAAGAAAAGTTGGAGATGGTTTTCCAGTGAGTTTTCGGCAAAAACAATGGAGGAGGGGCCGCGGACCTACGTCAGTCTCCGCTTACAATGGAGATTCGGACGAGGCTACTCCCCTCGAAGTTTAAGATGCCAAACCTCGACATGTACGACGGAAGCACTGACCCTATAAATCATTTGGACGACTTCCGCGAGCGTCTGAACTTACAAGGTTTGGATGAGATGGCAATGTGTTAGTGCTTCCCATTAACGCTCAAGGGGGATACGAGAATGTGGTTTTATGGACTACTAGTGAATTCTATACGATCATTCAGCAAGCTGGCGAGCAGTTTCTTCTCGCAGTTTGCCTCTAGCAGGAGGATTGAGAAGCAACCCTGTCACCTTATTCGTGTGAAGCACTGAGCCAGGAAGAGCTTGAGGGAATTTTTGGGCTGGATCATCATGGAGGCCCGGCAAATCCCAAAGCTGTCAGATGGTGTAAAGCTGAACGGTTTTTTATCTGTGTTGGAAGGAGGAGCTTTTTTCAAGCACCTCATCCATAAAGGACCCCAGACCTTCGTAGAGGTTGAGACCGTCGCTCGAGCGTACATAGCGGCCAAAGAAGGTAACAATGCGAAGAGGCCTGTCCAGGTGGAGAGCTTCCTCCTGAGGCCAGTGGAAGGAAAGAGGAAGCACAAAGACCGACAAGGCTCTTGAGTGCCCAAGGAGCAGCACAAGTCCGAGTAGAACGTTCACAGGGAGTACAGATCCTTGAACCTGACTCCCTTGAACGACTTATGTACCAACATCCTGATGCAGATGAGAGATGAGAAATTTTTGAAGTGACCCAAGGCGTTGAAGAACCCAGAAGGTGGTGACTAGTTTAAATACTGTCACTATCATCGCTGTAGAGGACACGGTACTGAGGACTGCAGGGCGCTGCAGAAGGAGATCGAAGAGATCATCAAGAGAGGTCACCTCAACCGTTTTATGTAAAGACCTATATAAGTTTTCGGAACGGTAGGGGATGGTGAGGCTGACCCACCAAGGAATAGGGTGGCTATGGGAGTCGTGAACATTATACCAACTTGCTTGGCCGGAAGAGGCGCTCGGGAGGATCCAGCGGCAAGAAAGAAGAAACTTATGGGAGAATTTAGGGATGAGGTCATTAGTTTTTGTAACAATGATATAGCCCGTGTAACATCCCCCATTCTAACCCTTTGGTTGTAACCGCACTTATTTTTGACAAAGTTTTAGACTATCAGATGAAACGAGCGTTTATTGATAATGGAAGTTCGAAAAATTTGCTTTACGTTGATGCCTTTTTAAAATTAGGACTCAAGAGAAGCCAGAAGACGGCTATTGAAGGACCCATCTGCGGATTGGACAATGAGTCAGTGCCAATACAGGGAGTCATCCAACTTGAGGTCACGGTCGGGAATTATCCGAGGATAGCGACCAAGACCCTCTCGTTCTTGATAGTAGACCTTCCGTCCGTCTACAACACTATCCTCGAGTGTCCTTGCTTGGCTGCTTTCGGAGTTGTAACTTCAATCCCATATCTAAAGATGAAGTTTCCAACGCCATACGGGATTAGAGAAGCCCCTGGAGATCAAGCTACCAGACGGACATGCTATCTGTCCCAAGTTACACAGACACCACTTCCTCAGCCCATGGAGGACTTGGATTTCCGTGACAAGACGACACTGCAACAGGCCGAATCCGGAGAAGCAATTGACCCAGTCCTTTTGGTTCCTAGAGATCCCGAGAAGTATGTCCAGATAGGGAGTTCATACCTCAACCCTTCTGAGACCAGCTCATCAGTTTTCTACGAGAGAACTCGGATGGCTTTGCTTGGACATTGAGTGACATGTCGTGGATATCAATCAGGGTAATGGTCCACAAATTGGATCTAGATCCCAGTCATAAGCCTGTTCGATAAAAAAGAAGAAACTATTTAGTGGAAAAACTGGTGGCTATCCGGGATGAGGTAAAGAAGGTAAAGAAGCTCCTGGACGTGGGATTCATAAAGAAAGTGCATTATCCAGATTGGCTGTCCAACATTGTGATGGTCAAAAAGAATAACAGAAAGTGGAGGATGTGTGTAGACTTTACAGATATCAATAAGGCATGCCTAAAAGACAGCTTTTTCCTGCCGAAGATCGATTCACTTGTAAACTTGACGTCCGGCTATGAGTTTCTAAGCTTCATGGACGCGTATTCAGTTTACAACCAAATAAGGATGAGTTCCGAAGACGAGGAGCACACATTATTCATGACAGATCAAGGGATATACTGTTAGAAAGTCATACCCTTCGGTCTTAAGAATGCTGGTGTAACTTATCGAGGCTTGTGAATAAAATGTTTGAAGGCCAGATCGGAAGGAATGTGGAGGCCTACGTAGACGACATGCTCGTCAAAAGAAAAATAACCGACCACCACATCCAATATTTAGATGAGACCTTCAACGTTCTAAGAGCGTACTAGATAAAGCTCAACCTAGCCAAATGTACATTCGGAGTGACATATGGGAAATTCTTAGGTTACATTGTTTCACACTGAGGGATTGAAGCAAATCTAGAAAAGATCAAGGTCATCCTTGACATGAAATCCCCTAGAACTGTGAAGGAAGTCCAGAAGCTTACTGGGAGGCTAGCAGTGCTGTCATGCTTTTTGGCCAAGTCGGCCGAGAAGTACTTATCATTCTTTAAGGCCCTGAGAGGGACGAAGACTAACGGTTTCCAATGGATGGCTGACTGCGAAGAAGCTTTTCGAGGACTCAAGGGGTACCTCTCGAACCCCCCTCTGTTGACTTCACCCGAAGCGGGCAAGCAGTTGTGCTTGTACCTTGCAATGTCTGACAAAGCCTTGAGTTTAGCCTTGATCAGTTAGCAGAACGATAGGCGACGGCCTGTGTATTACATTAGCAAGATCCTGGATAATGCTGAGACAATGTATTCTTATGCAAGAAAGATGGCTCTGGCACTTGTGTATTCCGCTCGAAAATTGAGACCATATTTCGAAGCACACAAAGTAATTTTCTTGACCGACCAGCCCTTGAGAGTGATTCTGTAGAAGCCAGAAAAGTCGGGACGATTGGTCAAGTGGGTCATTGAGTTGGGTGAGTGCGACATAGAGTTTCGTCCGAGGCCTGTCTTAAAAGGTCAAGCCTTGGCCGACTTTATTATCAAAACTACAACCCCAATTCAAGACTCCTCGGACACTTGATGCTGAAGAACCACACAACCTAGCAATCTGGACTCTGTATGTGGACGACTCATCAATGAAGGATGGTTGTGGAGCTAGTGTTGTGTTGAGAACTCCTAAAGGGTTAGAGATGAAGTATTCGATGGTTCTCGGATTTCCAGTGATAAACAACGCCATAGAGTATGAGGCCCTACTTGTTGGTCTTCGGTTAGTAAAGGAATGCTCGGCCAAGGACTTGGTTGTTTACAATGACTCTGAGTTAGTTTTCAATCAAGTCCGAGGAAACTTCGAAGCAAACAGCCAATTACTATCCAAGTACCTCTCAAAGGTCCAAGAACTCATGTTAGGCTTTGAGAAAGTAGAAATAGTCTACGTCTCGCGGGAAGGGAATGCAAAGGCCAACCAGCTTGCAAAAGCAGTAGCCTCAGAATACCCAGAGCAATATGCCCAAGCAATGCGTGAGGTCCTCAACAAACCCAGTGTGGAAGATTCTGGGACAAAAGTGATGCAGATATCCGAGACTAACAACTAGATGACCTCATATTTAAGGTATTTATGTGATGGGACGTTACCTGAAGACATAGAGGAAGCCAGGAAGGTGAAGAAGACAGTAGGGTGGTATACTATCATGGACGGCCGATTGTATCGCCGATGATTCTCTGCCTCCTACCTGAGGTATCTCACCCCAGAAGAGGTTGATTATGCTCTCGGAAAGGTGCACCTCGAGATTTGTGGATCCTACATTGGGGGTAAGAACCTAGCATTCAAGCTAATAAGGCAATGATACTATTGGCCAACCATGAAATATGACGCTATGGACTTCATACGAAAATTTGAGAACTGCTAAGTCCACGACAATCTTACCCACCAGTCGCATACAGAACTCAGAGCTCTACAGTCGCCTTGGACCTTCGCGCAATAGGGGTTGGACATACTTGGGCCACTGCCAATAGTATCTGAACAAAGAAAGTTCTTTATTGTCAGAATTGATTACTTCACGAAGTGGGCTGTGGCCTTGGCATTGGCTCGCATAACCGAGCGAAACGCAAGAGGCTTCGTC
Source organism: Nepenthes mirabilis (assembly GCA_025585075.1). Lineage (NCBI taxonomy): Eukaryota > Viridiplantae > Streptophyta > Magnoliopsida > Caryophyllales > Nepenthaceae > Nepenthes > Nepenthes mirabilis. The sequence continues at coordinate 8,626 of JAODPA010117630.1, forward strand.
CGACAGAACATTGTGTGCAGGTTCAGGATCCCAGAATGCATTGTGATTGATAATGGGACCCAGTTCACCAGAAAGAGGTTCATCAAGTATTGCACCAATTTAATGATAAGGCTAGTGCATACGTCAGTCGTGTACCCGCAATGCAATGGTTAAGTGGAAGTCACAAACCACACGATGTTGCATGGATTGAAAACGAAATTGGAGCACACTGGGGGCTCCTGGGCCGACGAGCTATCATTAGTGTTATGGTCATACATGACAACTCTGAGGGTGCTAATACGAGAAACTCCTTTCAGCTTATATTACGGAGTCAAGGCAATCATTCCAGTGGAAGTTGGGCTGCCAAGCCTCCGAGTGAAAAGTTTCGTTCCACTCAATAATATATAGAAATTCCGGGAGAACCTTGACCTCATTGAGGAAGTCTGAGATGCAGCAAGACTGTGGACAGCGGCTTACCAATAGAGGGTCGCCCGGTATTACAATAAGTAGATGAAGGCGCGCTAGTTCGAAATAGGAAACTTAGCGTTGAGAAGCATCGAGATCACCGGTAAAAATACAGGTCGGAATACACTGTCCCCAAATTGGGAGGGGCTGTTCCTGATCTCGGCCATCCTTCGAAACGGGGCGTGCGAGCTACACACTCAGGAGGGAAGGCTTGTCCTGCGGATATGGAACGCCACTCACCTCAAGAAATATTATCAATAAACTTGTACAATACACAAGTATAATAATTGCATCACCTCCTGTGCTTGTATCATATTTCCTTAATAAAATAATAGTTTTTATTTAATTATTGTTTTGCATTCAATCGAGTGTTTGCATCTCATCTCGTGCATGATCAAGATCTAGGCTGCCCCTAGGTTAAGTGGATAGGATTTCTTTCACTTGCTACTGAAACTCAATTCCATACCGAGCGGCCCAAGAGGTCGTATTGAAACTTGGTTCCATACTGAGCGACCCAAGAGGTCGTGTTAAACTCGACCAAGGTTGAGCGGCCCCAGAGATTGGACCTAAAACTTAGCAGTGCTAAGCAACTCTTAAGAGATTCAATTAAAACTTAGGGCGCTTAAACAGCTGGCATGGGAAAACTCTTGAGGTAGCATCATCAGCCTAAGATGATCTAGAGGTTTGGACACTCGACTCAAATGGGACAAGGCTTCCTAAAAGTCTAAGTCTAGAAAAAGAACCACATAAGACAATCTGGAGAAAGATTGCAACGGAAAAGTAAATTTTATTTACATTGTAAGTGTACAGTATGCACAATGTACATGTAAAAGAAAAAGAAACGGAAAACAACTCTACAACTCAACAAATCTACGATCAGCCCTCAGAAGGTCCAAGAGGCCCCGCTTGCTCCGAAGATCCCGGCTGCCCAAGAGTTTTGGAATGGCTTGATGGTCCAGACCTGGAAGGGCCGGGAGAACCACCCCTTCCTAGGAGGCTATACAAGTCGTCCGAGCATGTAGCGCTGACATTCCGAGGATCAAACACGATTGTGGGAAACTGTGGGCGCAGCAACCTCGTCACCCAATAGCACAAGTTGATGCCGTCCCAGCACTTGCCCTCCAGTGCTGTCACTATGTCCACGGCTCTCACTGAAGTCCTCAGCACCTCCTCTAACTGGAAGTTCCTGTCTCGGAGAAGCCTATATTGAACCTGCTGGAGTTTCAATGTATCCTTGAGGGAAGCAACCTTTCTCTTGGTCTCAGGAAGTTCAGCTCCAAGTGTTTGTTGGCTTCTCTAGCGGTTTTGAGGGACTCCAGCTCAGAGCAAGTTTGGACGACACCACCTATGAGCTGACCAAGATTCCCAGCCAGCTCGTGGAATTGCAAAGGAGAACAAGCTGTTAAAGTATGAGTAGAAGGAAACAAAAGAGCAAAAAGTCTAAGGGAAGACAGAAGGATACCTGAGAGACAAGAGAGCCACTAATTGAGCTCTCCTCTGTAGCGGCCTCTGACAACTGTGGCTCAACAGTAGGCACCACAAAAACTTCAACCCTAGTCTCGGACGTAGGGGCAGCTCTATCAAGATCAGGGATTGGGGGCTTAATAGCTTCAGCATACTCCGTAGCCGCAGTCTCAACTTCAACGGCGCATGGAGCTTCAGCAACGTTCTCGACCAGGGCCTCCTCATGGACCTTGGACAAAATCATCATGGGGCTGTAGATTTGGATTGCAAGGTATTGGGAGCTCAATGGTCTTGGCAGCGGGCAACTCCGCGGCCCGATTCTCCTCAGCCTCAGCAGTCTCAGAATATGTCGTCACAATCACCACCACTGCTTCATCAGCCCAAGTCGCCTCAGCCTTCCTCGCAACCTGCTTCTCAATGATGTTCTCGGATGAATTGTTCATCTAGTCCGAGACCTCACCAGTAAAAACGAAGGAGATATCAGGCACGGACTCGCAGAGAGGAGGAGCAATTGGTGACTCCATGTGCAAGACCGCGACCTCAGAAGGCTGCTCGGCAGGCCTCGCAACCGCCGATGGCCCAATGTCTTCAGCTCCTCAGACTGGCACCTTTTTCCTGAGCAGGCGCTCAATGATGGTCTCGTCGTCATCGAAGGAGGAAGGGTACTCAACGATCGCCGTCGGACGCTCCCAGGTCTCAGTCCAACGACTCTTAGTTGTTCGCTCGGACGCTTTCTCGATCCTCAGAGCCTGTCATTTCTTCTTCAGCTTCTTCTTCTTGCTAGGAGCACTAGGGGGGCGCCAGAGCCCTCAAGCTGGCTCTCCCACTTGGCTTGTACAAGGAACTCTGACCTTAGCCACTTGTTCTTTTTATTCTCATTAAAAGAACCAAGGTTGGCCAGCAACAGGTTTGTGAAGTCCTTCGCAGCGACCCTCTCCTTGGTCATGACGTCCTCACGAAACCTGGACTCCACGTTCCCCCACTGATTGGAGATGGCCCAGATTCGAGGAACGCCCAGGAAGAAAAATTTATTTTTTCACCTTTTGGTGAAGTCAGGGTTTTCACTGCTCATCACCAGAAACTCAGGACGTGGGGTCGCAACAATCCAGTCTTGACTGTGCGAAAACCTTAATATAACTTTCATCGCCACTGAATCGAGGAGCATCTCGTGGCAGCATACAAAGATGCAAAGTGAAACCAAGTACCTAACAGCGTTAGGCTGAAGTCTGGCCACGGGGACTTAAAGGTCCTTCATTATCTCGTAGAGCTCCAATGGCATGGGATATCGAAGACCACCTTTAAGGTGGACTTCGTAGATAGTAACGAAGCCATCAAGAGGGTTGTAAGCTCTATCATGGGCATCAGGGATCACCATGCCCATCGAGCTTGGAATCCTATAGTGTGCTCTGATGGCTTCAAGATCAGCCAGGGTCAATGAAGAGGCGAGATCTTTTACTCCTAGCGCAATCGAAGAGTTAGGAATAGCAGAGAAGACGAAGGAGAAGGAAGAAGGAAATCGCCAAAGAACGCAGAGAGAGTTTGGAAGACTTTGAAAAATTTTGAGTGTGTAAATGGGAGCAGTGAAGGGAAAGAGAATTCAAACGGCTGAAATTCAAAATACACGCCCATTAATTACTTGGCCACGCGTCAACTCCCTATGGGATGTAGACAATGATGACACTTCCCTTCCCAAGGCAGCGAAGTGATGTGCATTTAATGCGCAAGGTTAGTGCGTTTTAAATGCACCAATTGACGGCGCAGACCAACTCCTCGGATTTGGAGAAAGAGTTCGCTGATGATGTTTTGTCAAGCTAATTTAATTAAACGTATGTGGACACTTGCAAAGTTCACGCTAGAGAAAGACAACATTCAGCCACAGACAAGGCAACTATTGTCAGCGATGCCCGAGGACGTTGATGGACTTGGATACATTCGCCAACAGCGATCAGTTGATAGGACACACCATCATCTCGGACTCGAAGAAAATCCTCAGACGTTTGTATCAAATGGATTATCTCAAGAAGTCCTCGGGCTTTTTGGTCAAATCGCTAGTCTTAAAAAAGCGTCCCCGGAGTCTTTACTCTCAGCAACATCCTCGGATATTTGCCAGAGAGAAGAACGCGTGTCACCGTCGGGCTACAACTAGTTGCGGACACGGAGCAAAGACGCGGACGGATTTCTGAAGGAGAGTGTCTTCGCGTGACGCTTGAGACACTTCCGCGGACGGTGAACATGCCAAAGGTTGAGATCCTCAAACATTTTCGCATGGCGGGCTAGTGATGGGTAGTGGATACCCAATGCTCAAGACTAAAACCCGTTTTCACAAAATGGGTCAACGTCCCTAAATGACCCAAAAAGCTCACACAGCCCAAGAGGTTAATGTGGTGAGAAGGCCCAAGAGGCCCAAGGCCCTAAGGACGTGTCACAAGAAGGCTGCTCAGGACGGACGAGGACGCCAGCTTAGGGATGATGTCCTTAAAGGCATGCGCGTCCTATAACAGGCAACCTGCACAGAGAATGACGGCTTCCGGCGCACGCGTGATGTGACGTCTCACGGAGTCAGTCCGCATGCACGCAATCTTCCTGACACGGCAAAGTGGATTTGCAGAGTTGGTAGCAGGGCTTTCTGCACACACCAACCTCCACGTGGCGACTCAATGCAGAGGATTTCAACTATTATATAAGCATTCACTTTGTACCTGCTAAAGGATCTAAAGTTTGAGATTCTAAACTCTTGTATTTACACATTAAGAGAGAGAAAGAGTAGAAAAATCACACTGTATGGTAGAGAGAGAAAAAGAAAGGGCTTGTGTTGTAAGAGTAACTCCTAAGAGTTTCCATACACTTTAGTTCTCAGCCTTTTGTACTTATACTCACACATAGTAGAAGTAGTTTTCGGACCAAAATCTTGTGATTTTTTCCTATTGTTTAGTAGAGGGTTTTCCACGTAAAAATCGTACGTGTCATATTCTCCCCCTCTTTCCNTAAGTAGAAGTTATTCATATTGAAGTAGGTTCGTCATGAATTTTTCCGCCAGAATCCTTTCTGTAACCTATGCGTTGCCCCTTTCTTTCTTATTCGTATATAGTCATTTTGATTATCATGGCAACATTCTGTTTGGTCCAAAGTTTACCGGGAAAAAGAATTTATTTGTAGCATTACTCTTTGTGCCTGATTTCATCCAAACACTTGTAGGATTGTGTGAGAAGAAGAGTGATGAAATCCGTGACTGCAAATCCTTACTGCTCCGAAGCAGCTGCAAGGGACGCCATGGAAGCGGTTTGGGACATTTGCTACAATGACACAAAGCCTTTTGACAGAGCTCCTTGATGCAGGATACGTTTTTATGTAAGACAATATGAAGATGGTGCATTATCGCTTATAATTATTTGTTCACAGATCACATTTTTTGGGGAATAACTTAGGTAATTCAATTGCACTCCCATTGTTAAAGAACTTCCTGGGTTGAAACGTGCATCAAGAATTTTGGATCTAAATTGATTTTTTTTTGGCCCTTTGTTGTCCTGTTTTATCTGAAATGTCTTGCATCTTCCTTGTGCTATCCTTTGGAATACTGGTGATACTGACCACCATGACCTCCCGCATGGAGGTATTATAATTTAAGTTGTTTTCGACGGCCACTAATAATAAACAGCCATATGTAGAAACACTGCATATGTGCATCTATAGCCTGATATTCAGTATGAGAACTTTGAGTGATAAGAGAGTTATATTACTTGATGATATTGCCTAACTCATAACTTGCATGCGTTCTTGACAATGAAATCTCAACTTGTCATCCGGGTGTCTTCAGGGTTCGGTTTTGAGCAACATAGAAGCTCTGAATAAAGCCATTCAAGGCCCCAAATTAACCAGGGAATAATGTTGATTGATTAGGATGAAGCCCTGGAGCGGCAATCTCATCCAATTTGCACGAGAAATGTTTGAAGATATTCATCAGATACTTGGTTGAGGTAGTATCTCATCCATTTATATTCACATGTTCATATAAAAATAGATATATAAAATCAAAAATGAGTATTTGAAAGATGTGTGGACGATAGTTCATGTAACATCATGCATTTTAGGCATGCAATAACTCTGTCGAAAGACTTTGTAAAGATGACCATATGCCCGACCCCTCTGATCATCATCCTCAACCCTGTGAAAAGAACGGAAAACAGGAAAAGAAATTCATTAAGAAGAAAAAATGCCTCAAGTGAATTCTGAATCCTCGGAAATTTATGTTGAAATGCAAGATAAGAACTCCCAAAGTATGAACAGTTCAAGACGATCAAATCATTATAACAAAAGCCGATCTCTTCTTGTACCAAACCACAGAAACTGCAGGATATTCACAAAACCCACTCCTCAACTGAGAATTATAATTTCAAAAAGGAAACTAAAAAATAAAAAAAGCCATGTGAATTCTGATATTTTCCCCATCACACCAATAACCTAACATGGGTTGTAGCTAATCAGTTTGTACTCTATCCAACCGGTCGATGCTCTTTCGAGCTTTGATCAACTTCTGGTCTACCATTTTCCGGGGCCTTTCATGGCTATCCATGCTTCTTCTAGGCCTCTCAAAGTTTTCCATCGTCTCAGCATTACTTGGATGGTTCTTTGGTATTTCCAGCTTGTCAACACTCGGCTGTGGTTTCATTCTTCGATCTGTGCTCTTCCTTGAAACATCGGTGCTCCTCCTTGGAGGCACAAAGCAGTCAGTGCTTTTCCTCGAATCCTTCCTGTTTTCCACAGCTGAAATGAACTTCTTCAAATGCTTGAGGTACTCAGGATAAAGCTCTAAGTTGCAGTGGTTCCCCCCTTTAAGCCACAATGGTTCGTACTTCTCTTTACACAGTTCCCATAATTGCTTTCCATGGGAGCAATCAACCACTTCATCTGAAGTTCCCTACACAGCAAGTTTCTAATATAAGATGGTGAAAAATTAACTAGTGTCTGACAGATGAGTAGTAGTGGCTAATATATAAATCTATTGTGGTCAATAAAAATATCAGAGGGGCAAACAAAGATTTCATGTGGGGTACCATTGAGAAACTTGTTTGAAGGCATACTTACATGGATGATAAGTACAGGACAATTGACGAGTGGAATTTTGTCGATGTTCTGAAGAACAATTAACAGAAAATGAAACCTGGTGACACGGAATTCGAAACTATCATTTGGATAAAATGAAGAGACAAACTTAGATAGTATCTGAGATACCTTATAAATGTCAAACCAATATGTGTGCTTCGCCGGATACATGACTCTGAGACCTGAGAGTATAGGACTGTGCAGAATAACAGCAGCTAACTGAGGGAGTCGCACTGCAAGATCCAAAGTTGGACCACTTCCAACAGACTGGCCATAAAGAATTACATCTTCTTGCTTAGCCCCATATCTTTCTTCAAGGCACTTATATGCAGCTTCTATGTCTGCATATGTATTCTGCTCAGATGGCTGTGGCAAAAACATAGATATTAGATAACGTGATTCTTCCTTCTGAGATCATTAGAGCACGGAATGAATAGTATAGGACTTTGTTTTTCATGCATACAGAAACAGCAAACTGCAAACAAACCTTCCCAGAAGACTGCCCATATCCAGAATAGTCATAACTGCATAAAAGAATGACAAGCAATCAGACAATTCTTTGTTTGAACGTTGAATGGCGACCCACTAGTAGGGAAAAATGCCTACCATGAAGATTCAGTAGGCATCAACAACATTCTTTATGTTCTTCATTAAAATGTTTGAAAATTGCTCAAAGATAAAGCCAATATTCTATGCAGAAAGTATCCAAGATAGAAAACCAAAGGATATAAGACCCCAAGTTGTGAATCCAAACTCCGTCATTATAGGATACCACTTTCAGAACCCTCTCGGGCAACTATATATCTACTCGGAAGTCTCAGAAGCAATACTTGAACTTCAGATTGTTTCCACATGGTACATATTCCTTCAAAATACATCAACTTCGATAGTGAGAATTCCTTGTACATTTGCTGCTTTCTGGCAACCTCTGCTAACATTAGTGTTTCCCATGATAAATATGTAGACACCATCAGCGTTATTTTTGCTTGGAATCACAGCAATGGACGTCTTAGAAAGTTCAGCTGTACACTATTGGTAACACATCGAACCATTATACCCTAAAAATCTCAACTGTCAAATAATTTAAGCTAATTTCAATTTCCTTTTGTGATGGAAGCGCATGGTTCTTGAATAAAATAGAGGGATTGAAGATAGCAACCAAGACCTGCAATCAATTTGCCTTACCCATCCTCCTCCATCCCCTATGTCCCTTTTTGACTTAGTGTATCTTGGAGTTGAGATACGGCTTTGTACATGAAATTGATCCATGCCCAATTCCCACCAACTCAACTCACCCCATTTAACCTATAAAAAGACTATGCAGAAGTTCGAAGTTGTGTTTATTTCTAGGGTATCACAGCAAATTAGGTTTATCCCCACGTAAGCAATTGTCTACTTCTTGGTAGAACCTAACAAATAATTTCCTCGATCAGAGAAATTTATACAAGATAATATTTTCATTAAGGTTGTGGCTATGCATATTTATGCTCCAATACCCAGCGTGGTAGTACAGGACACTGTTTGAGCAAAAGATAAAGGACATAAATTTCATGCTTTACAGCTGCAAGAACAAATGAACGAGCCAGCAGAATGTTGATTTCACACTTATCATTTTTAGCAAAATTGGAAAATCTATCGGTGATAATACTCCAAGAAGCCATATCAACAAAATTGCATAACGAGATTAACTGCAATGGACTATCTATCCAATAGATTGCTATATGTTCAGATTACATTCTTCTCTCAGCTATTGCCACTTCAATATGAAAGCAAGCCTATGACAATATCCATGGAATTGCCGTCCTTCAGGATTAAAATCTCCCTTAATTACCAAGAACAATGGAAAAGTTCAAACAAAATTCGCTAGAACTACCAAATATTCAGTAGTCAAAATCGACCAAAATTCGAAGAGAAAAGAGGTGGAGGGAAAAGCAGAATTCTCTCCGATACCAAAGACTCTGCCCCACCCCAACCCCCCAAAAAATTGGAGACGCCATTCGGCATTGATCTATTCACAACTTTCTTAAGCTAATTCTTGTGACACCAGATACAAAGGAGTCTGATCCACAGAAGGCAGAACGAAGAAAAGAACTTAACAGTAAGTTGAATTCAACGAAAACAGAGATGCAAAAATAATTCACTAAAAATATCAAAATTCCATACAAAAAGATTAACAACATAATGAGAAGAAAGAAAAAGAAAAAAGAAAAAGAACTCTGAATAAATCTGAGGAGAGAAGAAAGGGCGGCCTACCCTAAGAGGTTGACACGTAAGTGGATGCTCAATTCAAGGAAGAGCTCATACATCTGACCCAAATCGGCGGCGTTTCCATGAGAGTAGAGTAAAGTGGAGGTGGCCATTGGGTACCTGACGTACATTGCCGCAATCTCCGTTCCCCGGCGCGTCGGCAATTTCAGAACCTCCACGTTTTCACGATGAGGGAAGGGGCTCAGAAGCAGTAGACCGGTGAGATCGTCAGTGATCAGATTGTATGAAGGCGGGTTCGGTGGGAAAAAGGCGAACCTGGCCGCCATTGATGATGCCACCCCGCCCATCTCCCTCTATCTCCTGTTTCTGATTTCTCACTATCCAATTATCAAATAAACTATTTAGCGTTCAGGTTTTGGTTTTCTTTCTGGGTTTGAATTAATTCAGATCCAAGAATCCTTTGATTTTCACTTTTCCAGAAGGTTCAACTTTAGAGGGAGAGAGGAACATAGAGTGTGAGTGGAACGCCTCTTTCTTTCCGTTGCTTTCTGCTGCCGGCATCCCAGAAGAGAGAGGCAGAGGCAGAGACAGTGAGGGCCATTGAAACCATTTTTAATTTTTCTTTTTGGGTAATCTGTCACTAAAGCATTATTCAAGGAATTTTTACGTAGAGAAGCTGAAAAATTCATGGTTTAGATTTTAAAATATACAAAATTACTTATGTTATTTTTTAAATAATCTTTTAT
>JAODPA010117641.1:0-18583 GCA_025585075.1 Nepenthes mirabilis
CATTAAATATAAATATCTTAATTATGAAATCATGTCATGCATAAATATTTATAACAGGAAATACTCAGAGAAGTCTGAAAAGAATAACAATAAAGGAAAGAAGGCTTAGAAAGTACTTTCCTTAATTTGAATCTCACCAAAATCTTACTTGAAATCACTTGAATTGAGTTTCTCTAACTACCTCTCTCTCTTTCTATCTCTTTTCCTTCTCTCTCTTCTCTCAAAACTCTACAGAAAATGTTTAAAATTTAATCGGACATCATATTAATAACGAAGGAGCACTTGAGCGTGTGTTAAGCCCGCGTCAGGCGCCACAACCAAACTAAGTTGTGCATGAGCGCCGCTCAAGTACACATCGAGTGCTAACCACACTGAAAAGTGTGTTCGGGTGTTCCCTCATACGTGCATTGAGCACGAGTATATTGGAAAACGTGCTAGAACTCCAATCAAGCATCCATCATGAGCAACCTCTTTGCCTAACCCACGTATGCATACGTGTCGAGTACTGATTAGGTATCCATCAACTTGATATAACTCATGTGAGATTCCAAAATCAAAATTTAAAATAAAATATTACTACTAAAAAATCAGAGTGTTTTGATTTCGACTTAAACCGAAGTGGCCTTACACTACTGGAAGACCGGAGCTAATGGTAATTGAAATGTTGACTGGTGTCATGATATTAACCGGCGTTAAAATATTGACCAACGTCGAGATATTGACCTTCGTCGAAATGTTGACCGGTGTCATGATAGTGACCGACGTCAAAATGTTGACCAACGTTGAGATATTGACCATCGTCGAAATATTAACCGGTGTCATGATAGTGACCGGCATCAAAATGTTGACCAATGTCAAGATATTGACCATCATCAAAATGTTGACCGGTGTCATGACGTTGACCGACGTCAAGATGTTGACCGAAAGGTTGATCGATTTTTAGAAATATTGACCGACCTTGAATAAAAAAAAGAGACGTTGGTCGGCTTTGACTAAAAGTTGGACCAAATTAGAGTAAGAAATATTGACTAAAAATTGACCAATAGAAAGGTTGACTAACTTTGAAAAAAATATTGACCAATTAGAATTGACTACCAAATTCAGAAGATAAGAGCCAACTTTGTTGTTAGATCCCAATCTAATTAGAGTAAGTAAACTACCCCATTGAACTTCTAGATGAAAGTACCAAGTAGATAACTTATCCTACTCACTCCCACCTAACCTTTGAAGGGAAGTACCAAATAGGTAACCCACCCCACTTACTCCACCTAATCCCTCCTCTTTATATACTGAACTCCAACTGAGGGATAGGTGTAGAATTCCAGGCGAGGAAGGAGGGTAAGGAGTAAAGAATGAGAAAAAGCCTCAAGTCAGTCAATGTAGACGGTCAACAGTCAAACAAGTGTACCCCCGTTTTCAAACTTAAATTGTAATAATGTTTTAATGTAAGTGTATCTTTCCTTTTTAAACTCAGATTTCACTTATGTTTTCAAGTCCCGACCTTAAGAAAAATTGTAAGTGATCTCTTCAGATTTAAATGCTTCAATATATAGTACATTAGACTTACCGTTTTAATTACTGCTTGATAAGCTATGTCTTCGATGTCATGCTTACCAAACGATTGGACTGAAATTATGATTTTGATTTCATACTTTCTGGTTTCTGCTTTGCGCTTTCTATTCAACTTATGATTGAACTCGAATTGTATAAAAATGGAGAAGTAAACCGGCTTTGAGTCATAATAAAGAATTATTGACCAGAATGAAATGTATGGATTTGAAACCAATTTCTTGTCAACTGAAAGTCTTTTTACTTGACCGTAATAAGAAAAATGAACTTGAAATTGACTTTATATTATGACGACCGAAAGTTTTGTATCCATCCAAAATATGAACTAAAGAAAAAGTAGACCGACCTTATGACAAAATAAATAAGATCGGACTTTAGCATTGGGAGATAAGGTTTCGTACTAAATTTTCATAAGAAATAGGCCAGGTAACTTAGGCAAGTAGAGTCCTAAAGAAACTTAGAACCTAACCTAAGTTTAATTTTGATGAGCTGGTGAATATTTTCTTTTTCTGAGATTATAATATCGTATATGTATTGATTATAGGATGGCTAGTGGAAGATGATGAAGGAATGGCCATAATACACCTCATGATCCGGAGGCCGCCTATATAGATTTATTGGAAAGAATGACCAACGTAGTGGAGTCTGTCGAGCATAGGCATATGACTCTGGTCCCTACGACCGAGCCACCTCCGGCCATCCTAGCTCCAACACGTATGATCGGTTCACGACGGAGCGAGCACCGGCCTTTTTGGGAAAACTTGATTCGGCAGAAGCTGATATATGACTAAAGATGATGAAGAAAATATTTGTAGTGATTGGGTGTACGGATCAGGAGAATGTCACTTTCACCGTGTATAAGTTAGAGGGAGAAGCGGATAGTTGGTGGGCCATGAGGAAGAGAGCGCTAGGAGTGCCCGATGAGATAATCACAAGGGATGTGTTTGAGGAAGCTTTTCAGGAGAAATACTTTCCATCCAATCTCCAGGATTAGAAGGAGATGGAATTCATGAGATTAAGGCAATGGAGTATGTTGGTGACTGAGTACGATACTAAATTCATTGAGCTGTCCCGATTCTCGCCTTATTATGCAGAAGACGAATTAATAAAGGTGAAGAAATTTCAATAACAATTGGGGGATGATATCAAGAAAAAACTGTCCACATTAAAGCTTAAGACATATGCCGATATACTAGACAGGGCAGTCATTTACGAAAAAAAAATGGAGATAGAGAAATTTTACGCAAAGATGGCAGCTAGCCAGGCAGGTGTTAGTGGTGGATCTACTGGGGGATCTTTTGGATCGTCCAAGAAGACAAGGACGATTGATAAAGGGAAGGGTGTTGTGCCAGCTCAGTCGATAACTAATTCAAGGACGTCGGCTGCGCACTGTACCACCTGTGGAAGGATGCATCCAGGGCAGGCGTGCTGTGGGATGACAGGAGCTTGTTTCAAATGCGAACAATAAGGTCACCTGATCAAGGATTGCCCGAAACTAGAGCAGAGAAAGCCTACTATTCCGGCTAAGGCCTTCGCAGTGACTATTCAGGAACCAGAGGTATCGTCAAATGTCGTGGAAGGTACTCTTTTTATCTGTGGAGTTCCTGTATCTATCTTATTTGATTCAAGATTCACCCACTCTTTTGTTTCTCCATGATTTGCATGCCTTATTGCCACTACCCCTCACATATTAGAATATAAATTGTCTGTGTGTACCCTTATTGGATTTTCTGTAATTACTGATGTTGTATATCCTGGATGCGTAATTAAAGTAGATTGGCAATGTTTAATTGTGGATTTGGTGTTACTACATATGGAAGGTTTTGACGTGATTGTAGGGATGGATTGGTTGGCTAAAAATCATGCCACCATTGATTACTTTATGAAGAGGGCTTAATTTAATATCCCTAGGATGGAAACCTTTTCATACAAGGCATTAGGAAGAAGGAGATGCCGGTGTTGATCTCGACCTTGCATGCCAAATATATGGTGAGAAGTCGATGTAAAGCTTATTTGGCGTATGCCGGCACCTTATGCCTGCAACACTCGGAGTCATAAGGTACCGGCTAAAGACATCCTAGTCGTACGCGATTTTAAGGATGTATTTTTTGAAAAGTTGCCTGAATTGTCTCCGCATCGAAAAATTGAGTTCGAGATCTCTATTGTTCCCGGTGTCAGTCCAGTTTCTAAGGCCCCTTATAGAATGGCCCCTGTTGAGTTAAAGGAACTAAGATTACAATTACATAAGTCATTAGATAATGGTTTTATCAGGCCGAGCGTGTCTCCTTGGAGAGTACCGGTGTTATTTATAAGGAAAAAAGATGGGTCGTTACGGCTTTACGTTGATTATCGTGAATTGAACAAAATCACGATCAAAAATAAATATCCCCTGCCGCGTATTGATGACTTGTTTGATCAAATGCAAGGATCTCGGGTGTTCTCAAAGATTGATTTAAGGTCCGGTTATCATCAATTGAGGATTAAGTCGGAGGACATGGCCAAAACTGCTTTTCGGACAAGATACGGCCACTATGAATTCATTGTTATGCCCTTTGAGCTTACAAATGCCTCTGCTGCCTTTATGGATCTGATGAATAGAGTGTTTAGGTAATATCTTGATAAATTTGTGGTGATTTTTATTGATAAAATTCTAATCTATTCAAAGAATTATGAGGAGTATGAAACTCATCTAAGGATAGTACTTCAAGTTCTCCGTGAGGAAAAATTGTACGCTAAGTTGGAAAAATGTAAATTCTGGCAAGAGAAGGTGATGTTCTTGGGGCATATAATTTCCGATGGTGGTATTTCTATGGATTCAAAGAAAGTTGAGGCTGTTACTAACTAGAGTAGGCCGACTTTTGTAACAGAGGTCAAAAGCTTTCTAGGCATGGCAGGCTACTACTGGCTATTTGTGGAAAATTTTTCACAAATTGCTATGTCCATGACATGATTATTGAAGAAAAAAGTTAAATTTGAATGTATTGAAGAGTGTGATCAGAGCTTTCGGGAGCTAAATGATTGCCTGACTACTACTCCAATGTTGGTGATTCCAGAAGGATCAGGAGGCTATGAGGTATACTGCGATGCCTCTAAGGCAGGCTTTGGATGTGTATTGATGTAGCACGGTAGGGTGGTAACTTACAGGTCTAGACAACTGAAGGTGTATGAAAAGAACTACCCTACCTATGATCTAGAGCTGGCTGCTATGGTGTTTGCCTTAAAAATTTAGAGGCATTACCTATATGGTAAAAAATTTCTTGTGTATTCTGATCATAAAAGCCTGAAGTATCTATTTTCCTAAAATGAGCTTAACATGAGGCAAAGGAGGTAGTTTGATTTCTTAAATAGTTACGACTGTGAGATACTAAATAAGCCTGGAAATGCCAATGTGGTTGCGGATGCATTAAGTTGACAGTTAGGAATTGTGGCTCGATTACAAATCAAGCAAATGGAATTATTAGACTATATGAAGCAATATGATGTTCGGCAATATGATAAGGGTAATAGGATGCTCCTATCTTATCTTCAGATCCAGCCTGAAATTATTAGTAAAGTTAGAAAAAAGTAGGTTAATGATCCATTCCTTATAGAAATTGCAAGTGACTTGAGTAAGGAGTCTTGAGTTAAATTCAGTATCCGAACAGACGGGGTATTGAGATTTAAAGACCGATTGTGTGTGCCAAATGATAAGGAATTAAAAGAAAAGATTCTAAAGGAAGCCCACCGGTCTAAATATACCATCCACCCTGGAACAAATAAAATATATCAAGATTTAAAAAAAAATTTCTGGTGGAGGAACATGAAGAGGGACATCATGGCTTATGTGAAAAAATACCTCGTATGCTAGTAATTGAAGGCGGAAAGGAGAAAACCTTCTGGATTGTTACAGCCAATGCCGATTTCGAGCTGAAAATGAGAAGATATTGTTATGGATTTTGTATCGGGTCTACCAAGGACTCCTAGAAATCACGATGCCGTTTGGCTTATAGTTGACCGGCTGATAAAGTCAGCCCACTTCTTGGCAATCAGGACGATCTATTTGCGCGATAAGTTGGCGCGGCTATATGTGAACGAGATCGTGAAATTACATGAAATTCCTGCCTCCATTGTATCTGATAGGGATCCCCGTTTTGTCTCAAATTTTTAGAAAAGTTTGCATAAATAATTGGGGACTTAATTGAAATTTAGTGTTACTTATCACCCTCAAACGGATGGCCAATCTGAGCGGACTATCCAAATTCTTGAGGATATGTTGAGGGCTTCTGTATTAGAAATGAAAGGAACTTGGGATACTTATCTAGCACTGACATAATTTGCTTATAATAACAGTTATCAAGCTAGTATCAGCATGGTGCCTTTTGGGGCTTTATAGGAAGGAAATGCAGGTCGCCGATTCACTGAGAAGAAATCTAAGATAGAAGGATTTTGGGTCCGAAAATCATAAAGGAAACAGTTGAGAAAATAAAACAAATCCATAGTAATTTGAGGATCGCTCAAAGTAGATAGAAAAGCTATGCGAATAAAAGGATGACAGAATTGAACTTTGAGATAGGAGATTTTCTTTTTCTGAAAGTCTCACCATTCAAGGGAACATTGCGGTTTGGAGTGAAGGGTAAACTCAAGCCACGATTTATTGGTCCTTTTAAAATTCTAGAAAAGATCAGAGAAGTAGCTTACAGATTAGCACTACCGCCAAGTCTGACCGAAGTACATGTTGTGTTCCATGTATCCATACTCCGGAAGTATGTTTATGATCCTACGCACATAATTGAATTTGAATCCTTCAAAATTAACAAGAATTTATCCTGCATCGAGGAGCCACTATAAATTTTTGACCGAAAGGAGCAGATGTTATGTATAAGGACGGTTCCTCTGGTTAAGGTGCTCTGAAATCACTCACTTGAGGAAACCACCTGGGAATGAGAAGAAGAAATCTGGAGCAAGTATCGCCACTTATTTGATTAAGATACAACTTCATTTAAATTTCAGGGACAAAATTTCCTTTAGGGGAGAATCGTGAGATTCTGAAATCAAAATTTAAAATAAAATATTGCTACTAAAAAATCGGAGTATTTTGATTTTGACTTAAACCGAAGTGGCCTTACACTACTGGAAGACCAGAGCTAATGGCAATCGAAATGTTGGCCAGTGTCATGATAATGAACGGCGTCAAAATATTGACCAATGTCGAGATATTGACCTTCGTCGAAATGTTGACCGGTGTCATAATAGTTACTGACGTCAAAACGTTGACCAACGTCAAGATATTGACCATCATCGAAATGTTGACCAGTGTCATGATAGTGACCGACGTAAAAATGTTGACCGGTGTCATGATAGTAACCAGCGTTAAAATGTTGACCAATGTCGAGATATTAACCATCGTTAAAATATTGACCGGTGTCAAGACGTTGACCGGCGTCAAGATGTTGATTAAAAGGTTGACCGAATTTTGGAAATATTGACTGACCTTTAATAAGAAAAAAGAGACATTAGCCGGCTTTGAGCAAAATTGGACCGGATTAGAGTAAGAAGCGTTGACCAAAAAACTTGACCAATAGAAAGGTTGAACGACTTTAAAGAAAATGTTGACCAGCTAGAATTGATTATCGAATTCAGAAGACAAGGGCCAACTTTGTTAATAGATCCCAACTAAATTTCAATCTAATCAGAGTAAGTGAATTACCCCGTTGACCTTCTAGATGAAAGTACCAAGTAGGTAACTTACCCCATTCACTCCCACCTAACCCCTGAAGGGAAGTACCGAGTAGGTAACCCACCCCACTTACTCTACCTAATCCCTCCTCTTTATATATTGAACTCCAATTGAAGGACGGGTGTAGAATTCCTGGCGAGGAAGGAGGGTAAGGAGTAAAGAATGAGAAAAAGTTTCAAGTAAGTCGAAGTGGGCAGTCAACAATCAGGCAATTGTACCCCCGTTTTCAAGCTTAAATTGTAATAATGTTTTAATGCAAGTGTATGGACTTGAAACTGGCTTCTTGTCAACTGAAAGTCTTTTTACTTGACCGTAATAAGAGAAATGAACTTGAAATCGACTTTATATTATGATGACCGAAAGTTTTGTACCCGTTCGGAATGTGAACGAAAGAAAAAGTAGACCGGGCTTATGACAAGATAAATAAGATCCGACTTTAGCACTGGGAGGTAAAGTTCTCCAACATGCCTCAGAATATTATGGTGGTAGTCGAGGATAACGAAAGAAAGCCATCCTCGGGGCTTTGTATAATGAGAAAATGAGAGCCATCCTCGGGGCTTTGTATAAGGAGGAAGTGAGAGCCATCCTCGGGGGTTTGTACAAGGAGGTATTGCCGTGATTGTGAGGAGACGTGCACAATCTATCATCGATTATTGTGCCCTCCACTAGCAATGTCCTTTACCGATAAAAAAATAAAAGAGAAGAAAAAATGTTAATAATAAGACCGATTCTGTTTTCTATCCCGATTTTTAGAATTTGACTGCTCCAGCCTTATTGACCTCTTTACATTATGTATTTGCCATGATTCGATTAACTATTGTTGCTACATATGTATCTGTCCGGTCAACTGTTATTTTATAATATTCATGCTGTATATGTATCTCTATCTGCCTTACAACATAAACGTTTTACAAAGATCTGTATGTACTTTGTTGAGCTCCGGCTCACTATTTTCTATTTTTTTCCTCTAGATAAAACTATAGAGCTCATACCTGATAAGATGGCGGGACTAGAGTTCCATCTGAATGATTGTTAGGATGGATATTTTGGAGTTACCCGGAAGAAACAACTTTATTGTAATGATCCGGTCAAAATATATGCATTTTTGTAATTGGACTTTGATGATTAAGTATGCAAAAGAATCAGTTTTATAGGTATAAATATAAACATTTCGGTAGATGAATAGATTGGCTTCCATTATATAGTTTATGGATATCGCGTATGGGCCCTAGATGGCATCTGCGATCTTGTGATCGGTAGGTATGATCGGCCCGGACCAAATCACCGACACCTTGTTATCAGTCTCGGGAGGTAGCTGGCGGAATGCAAAAATAAAAAAAAAATCCATTCCGTCATAACTCAAACCAATTTTAACTTTTGATCTAAATTTCTTTCTCTTTTAATCCCAATTTTAATTATTTTAACTTAATTAATTATAATTCAGAAAAAAATTAAAACTCAAATTTTACATTTTTCTCCTTATAAAAATTTCGTCCTTCAAATTTTACGTACCTTATTGAAGAAACAGATGCGGATATTTTTTCCGGATCTCATCTTCTCTTTCCCATGTGGCTTCTTCATACGAATGGTTCCTCTATAAGATCTTAACTTATGAAATTACTTTTGTCCGAAAAAATTAATCTCTTTTTTTCAAAATTTGAACCGATTCCTCATTGTATGTCAACTCCTTGTTTATCTTCAATGGTTTATATTCATTAATATGCGACGAATCATATGCATACCTCCAAATTATTGACACGTAGAACACATTGTGTGAGATCCCAAAATTAAAAGGGCCTAAAATGGGGATTAAAATGTTAACCGGCATGAAAGTATTGACCGGTTTTAAGTAAAAATTGACCGGCACGTTGGCAAGGAAATGGAGCAGTTGGCCTGAATAAAACTAAAGACAAAAGCAAACTTTACTATTTAGTTAAAATCTAACTAGCCGGCGACCAAATGGAGTAAGTTAACTAACCTAGTTACTCCCACCTACCCCTTGAAAAGAATTACCGAACAAATGACCTACCTCCACTTACCCACCTGCTCCCTCCTTTTTATATATCGGACTCCAGTTGAGGGGTAGTGTGAGTTTCTGGCGCGAAGGAAGAATAAGATGCGAAGAAAGAGGGAAGAACTTTGAGTCGGCCAGAGAGGGCGGTCAGGCCAGTTACTTCGGAAGCTAACCTTTTTAAGTTTTGTTTTGTATCCAATTTTAAAGTTCATACTTTAAAAATATTGCAAGTATACTTCACCTTTTTCAAGTCCAGATCCTTAAGTATTCTTCCGTTTCCAATGTCCAGTTTTAAGAAAAACTGCTGGTATTTCCCCTTCCGATTTAAAATGCTTACCGTTTTAAAATTATTGCTTAAGTTGTATTTACGGTATGATGGATTTCATGGTTAGTTTATGTTCTCTGTTTCTACCTTCTGTTTCCTACTTAAACCGAAATTTGCATAAAATTCGGACTAAAAATAAAATCGGCATTGTAAGCATCGAAACCGGCATTACATCATAAAATGAAACTGGCCTCCACTTCATTAAAATCGAAATCGACCCCTTCATATGGTAAAATCAAAACCGGCCCTTATCAGAATCGACCGCATACATAAAATCAGAACCGGCTTATCCTTGTGAAAATCAGAATCGGCCCGCTTGCATGATAAATCTAAACCGGCCTACTCTTGTGAAAATCAGAATCGGCCTGCTTGTATGATAAATCTAAACCGGCTTACCCATGTGAAAATCAAAATCGGCATTTGCATGATAAAAACGAAATTGGCCCTTTACATGGAAATCGAAACCGGCCATTTTTGCATTGAAATCGGAATCGACCCCTTCGTATGATAAAATCAAACTCGGCCCTTGGTATGTTGAAATCAAATCGGCCCTTTTGCATGAAATCAAAACCGGCCCTTTTGCATAGAAATCGAAATCGACCCCCCTTGCATGATAAAATCGAAATCGGCCCTTGGATGTTAAAATCGAAATCAACCGCTTTGCATGTTAAAATTGAAATCGGCTAATAAAATCGAAATCGGCCTTTGCTTGTTAAAATCGAAATCGACCTTTGTATGATAAAATCGAAATCGGCCTTCGCATGTTAAAATCGAAATCGGCCCCTTTGCATGTTTAAACCGAAATCGGCCCCTTGCATGATAAAATAAAAATCAGCCTTTGCATGTTAAAATCGAAATCGGCCTTTGCGTGTTTAAAATCGAAATCGGCCCCTTTTGCATGATAACAACGAAATCGGTCCCCTTTGCATGAAAACAAGATCGGCCTCCCCTCTTGATGAAAATGAAACCGGCCTCCACTTCATGAAATCACAACCAGTCCCCTTAAGCCTAAAACAAGATCGGCCTTCCCTTAATATAAAAAGAGGTCCAGCCTCCACCATTGGACAAAATTCAAACCGGCCCTCCCTTGAGTGATTAAACAAGTCCAACCACCTTAAGAATCACAACCGGCTTTTGTGTGAGAAGAGAATCAAGACCGGCCACCCATTTTAAATCTAGATCGGCCCTCCCTTAAACATTGAATCAAGTCCGGCCTTGTGTGAGATGAAATCACAACAGGCCAACCTTATATCATGAAAATAAAACTTGCTCTCTTAATATAAAAAGAGCACCAGACCTTCCTTGACGATAATCTGAACCGGCCACTTTAAGCATGAAATCTAAACCAGCTTTCCTTTGTAAGAAAATGAATCCAGCCTTCCTGTGTAAGAAAATGAATCCAGTCTTCCTGTGTAAGAAAATGAATCCGGCATTCCTGTGAGAGAAAATGAATCCAACCTTTCTTTGAAAGAAAATGAAACCGGCCTTATGACACGAATTGTAAAGTCATTCTTACTTGGACAGAAGAGATTTTGAACCGGCCTTCTTAAGACTCGAACTGTGATATTCTGTGCATAATTTTTGAAGGGTAAAATATGATGTTTCTGATACTGAAAATGGCTTTCAGTGATAAGAAGAAAATGTTTCCGTTTCTATGGACCCACGACTAATATGCAGTCAGGTTAGATTCTCTGGCATGCCTTAGAACGTTATGGTGGTAATCGAGGATAACTCTGTCCATAAAGTTATATGTGGTCCGCCCCTCCTCGGGGCGTTATAATAGGAGGGTAGCTTCTATTCCGCTCAAGCCGGCACCCCCTTAGATAGGAGAAGGATCTCGTGAGGTGAGATAATTCTGTTCTGTTATTGCCGTGGATTGTGGGGAGATTTACACAATCTATCCTCGATTATTCGCCCCCTCTGCTAGTAGGGTCTACTGGTAGGGTCCTTTATTGATAAAAGATAAGTTTTCTATAAATTATGGAAGTAAGATTGATTTCTACTTTCTAAAATATGAGTACATTGATTTCTGATTTTCAATGACCGTTTCTATTTTCTGACAGTTCTGTATACGTCTGCATCATATTTCTATTATAAATCACTTCCTATGGCATTTGTAACTTCATGTGTAATAGTATTTATTTCGGTGAGTTATGTTCCGCATACATATTTTACTATATATCTGCATGTACTTGCTGGACGTCAGCTCACTGTTTTCTGTTTTTTCCCATCCAGATGAGACTATAGAATTTGTGCCTGACGAGAAGTAAATAGAGCTTCGTCTAAGAGATTCTAAGGATTCCGAGGCATACTTTGGGAGTTACTACGAAAGAAACAGTGGATGTAATGATCTAATTAGAATAGATATATTTTTGAAATTGGAACCTTGTGCCTATGTGCGCATGAATGAATTTTATGGGAATAAGTTTGAATGCTTCAACAAGTTATTAAATCGACTTCTGCTATATGTTTTATGGATAATGTGTGTGGGTCCTAGATGGCAACTGTGATCCTGTGTTATGAATGACGGAATCAAAAAAAATATCCGTTCCGTCACAATTGGTATAAGAGAGATAAAATGCCTTAGGAATTGATCGATCGAAAAGCGAAAGTATAGGTTTGAATCTTTCTACTAAATTTTTGTTGGATTAAGTTTGGGTAACCAAGGTGATTAGAACTCTTAAGAAGTTGACTCCTAGGCTAAGTTTGAATTTCACGAAGCTGTTGGATATTTTCCTTTTCTCTGACTTTTTGGGATTTTAATGTTGCACCTGTCTTGATTTTAGGAAGGCTAATGAAATGAGAAGAAGATATGGTCGGGGTAGTGCTAGTACCCCCCATGATCGAGAAGCTTAGTATGTGACTTTGCTAGAAATGGTGACACATGTTGTAGAGAAGATGAAATGACGTCATGTGGCCCTACTTCTTGCACCATAACCGATTCCATCTATATACGAGAGGTTTAAGACAGCGAATGTGCCTGAATTTTAGGAGAAGCAGATCTGCTGTAGGCAGAAACTTGGATTAGGAAATTGAAGAAAGTACTTACAGTTATCCAATGTTCTGATAGTGAAAGAGTTACCTTTGCAACTTTTAAATTTGAAAGAGAAGCCAATGATTGGTGGGCTGAGAAGAAAAGAGCAATGGGATGGTTGGATGAGGAAATTTCTTGGGAAATATTTGAGGAGGCTTTGTGGAAAGAGTATATTCCCGATAACCTTTAGGATTGAAAGGAAAGAGCCCTTATGAAACTTAGGCAAGGGAGTCGCACCGTAGCGGAGTATGGCGTGAGGTTCATCGAATTGTCTCATCCTGTACCTCTCATTAGTAAAGATCAATTGAGAATGACCAAGAAATTTCGGCAAGGGTTAAATAATGAGATTAGAAATCAACTAGTGATCCGGGAGTTTCTGACTTATACTGAGATCCTAGATAGGGCCTTGGTACTTGAGAAAGAGTTAGAGATACAAAAATTTCTTACAAAATGGTCTGCTAGTTGGGCAGATCCTTGTAGGAAATTACATGTAGAACCACCTGAGTCATCCAAGAAGGCAAAAATGGTATATACGGGGAAGAGCACTGTCGAAGTTTTGTCGGTGACTAGTTCGCCAACATCAACTGCTAAATGCACTTATTATAGGAAGAAGCACATGGGAAAAACCTTGTAATAAAACAATAGGAGCGTGCTATAATTGTGAAAAGTTGGGTCACCTGATAAAAGATTACCCGTCACCAAAAGGTCAAAAGAAAAGAAGTCGGTTGTCATGGTTAGAATATTGCGGCGACAATGCGAGGCCCAGAGACACCCCAAAGGCAAATGAAGGTATTCTCTTAATCACGAAAATTTGATGGGTTTCTTGATTGTATAGATACATGTGTGCTTTGTGGATTTTGTGAGATTTAGGAACTTTAGCATAGATGAGTATACAGCTGGAAGGAAAAATACTTGATTCATTTAGTAGGCATAGCAAAAAAATAAAAAAGTAGAGCTGATGGTTTTGGATTGATTTTTGATAAAATGCAAACCTCTAGGGTTGAAGTAATACTCAAGGACGTTGGTAAAAGATGCAGTACCCTGTCATTAAGTTATGAAATTCTGAGTAAGAGGCAAGATTAAATGAGTTAAAAGGCATTCAAACTAATTGAAATTAGGATTGCCCTTTTTGAAGTTAATAGATGACCGTTCAAGAATCTGGCTATGAAGGTTTTAAGGAACGTATGAATGACCAAGCTAATCTATTTTAATGAGCGATTTTTAGGAAGCTGGATTTGACATTAGTCTCTAAGAATTTGTATAGAATTAAAAGAGTATTGACTAGACACTATTAATGGAGTCGTAGAACCATATGATAGTCGGACTTGTCGATGATCAAGTAAGTTAGCATAGGTGATGAGTTTATAAGAAAGATTGGGCATTTGTTAGTCCATACTAATAGGCAATCACCCACAAGCAAGTGGGAGAGGCATCCATGGGGTAGAATTGCTCCACCTGTAATTAAAAATTTTGTGATAAGATCTTTGAGGATTTAGGAATGATCCCTTGAAAGTGATTGAAGTCCCACGAAATTAAAAGTTAAAGGTAGTGACAGGTGAATCTCAAGGTATTCAACAGAGGTAAATACTAAGATCAATAGTTGATATCAGAAGTCTCCATTCGAAAGTATGAAGAATCACTTTGAAGATAATCCTGACCGGATAATTTTAAGAATTTTGAAGATAAAATTTGATAATTGTTGAGAGAACTCCAGGATTATGTCTTTCTGTGTCACCAGTGGATTGATATTCTTGGGATAAGTAGGAGAGGAATCCCTTATCAGAATTACTTTTTCATGAATTGAAATCAGTAATAGAATGTCTCCACTTAAATGATGATCAAATGATTCACCCATGATAATTTCAAATGATCTGTTTTGGTTGAATCAGTTGATTCATATACCAACGAGATCTTAAAATTGTTAAGTGTAGAGGTAATGAATTGGACAATGGGATCTGAAGCCACATTGAACCAGTAGTGACCGTATAAATTGCAGTTTTTGATCTTGCCACAGGTTGAGGGTTTGAGAAAAGTTATTTCCCTCGATATATGGACTTTAAGATTTTGAGGCCGTTAAGTGTTAGGGTCTCGAGGCTTTGAGCAATGGTCTAAGACTGAACCGAATCCGTAGAGACTGTTATAGTTAGAACTTCTTGTTCTGTTATGAATTGAGGATCTGTGATAGATATTTATGTGGTATGGATATTTTAGAATCAATCTAAGTCAAGGTTATCACATGGCTTGAATGTTCGAAAGGGAATATGACGTGAAAATGAAGAAGATGCAAAGTATCCTGCTTCTTTGGTCTAAATGTACCTTGAATTTTATGTTGAGATTTTAGTTGAGTATGGAAAAAGAATCGAAATTTCGGGTTGTGATAGTGGCGGTAAGGTGAAATTGATTAAACTAAAGTTAACTGATCAATCAGAGCGCACGGCGGAAGAGTGATGAACTTGTGCATATAAAAAGGTTTAAGTTAATATCCAAAGAAGATGCTCAGCATTGAGGTTCAGCGCGAAAGGAAATGAGGTAGTTTTCTAATTTTGAGGACGAAATTCCTTTAAGTGGGGAAGAATTGTGAGATCCCAAAATTAAAAGGGCCTAAAATGGGGATTAAAATGTTGACTGGCATAAAAGTATTGACCGGTTTTAAGTAAAAATTGACTGGCACGTTGGCAAGGAAATGGAGCAGTTGGCCTGAATAAAACTAAAGACAAAAGCAAACTTTACTATTTAGTTAAAATCTAACTAGCCGGCGACCAAATGGAATAAGTTAACTAACCTAGTTACTCCCACCTACCCCATGAAAAGAATTACCGAACAAATGACCTACCTCCACTTACCCACCTGCTCCCTCCTTTTTATATATCGGACTCCAGTTGAGGGGTAGTGTGAGTTTCTGGCGCGAAGGAAGAATAAGAAGCGAAGAAAGAGGGAAGAACTTTGAGTCGGCCAGAGAGGGCGGTCAGGCCAGTTACTTCGGACGCTAACCTTTTTAAGTTTTGTTTTGTATCCAATTTTAAAGTTCATACTTTAAGAATATTGCAAGTATACTTCACCTTTTTCAAGTCCAGATCCTTAAGTATTCTTCCGTTTCCAATGTCCAATTTTAAGAAAAACTGCTGGTGTTTCCCCTTCCGATTTAAAATGCTTACCGTTTTAAAATTATTGCTTAAGTTGTATTTACGATATGATGGATTTCATGGGTAGTTTATATTCTCTGTTTCTACCTTCTGTTTCCTACTTAAGTCAAAATTTGCATAAAATTCGGACTAAAAATGAAATCGGCATTGTAAGCATCGAAACTTGCATTACATCATAAAATGAAACCGGCCTCCACTTCATTAAAATCGAAATCGGCCCCTTCGTATGATAAAATCGAAACCGACCCTTATAAGAATCGGCCACATACATAAAATCAGAACCGGCTTATCCTTGTGAAAATCAGAATCGGCCTGCTTGCATGATAAATCTAAACCGGCCTACCCTTGTGAAAATCACAATCGGCCTGCTTGTATGATAAATCTGAACCGGCCTACTCTTGTAAAAATCGAAATCGACCTGCTTGTATGATAAATCTAAACCGGCTTACCCTTGTGAAAATCAAAATCGGCCTTTGCATGATAAAAACGAAATCGGCCCTTTGCATGGAAATCGATACCGGCCCTTTTGTGTTGAAATTGAAATCGACCCCTTCATGTGATAAAATCAAAATCGGCCCTTAGTATGTTGAAATCAAATCGGCGCTTTTGCATGAAAATCAAAACCGGCCCTTTTGCATTTAAATCAAAATCGGCCCCCCTTGCATGATAAAATCGAAATCGGCCTTTGCATGATAAAATCGAAATCGGCCCTTGCATGTTAAAATCGAAATCGGCCCCTTTGCATGTTAAAACTGAAATCGGCCCCTTGCATGATAAAATCGAAATCGGCCTTTGCATGTTAAAATCGAAATCGGCCTTTGCATGATAAAATCAAAATCGGCCTTTGCATGTAAAAATCGAAATCAGCCCCTTTGCATGTTAAAATCGAAATCGGCCCCTTGTATGATAAAATTGAAATCGGCCTTTGTATGTTAAAATTGAAATCAGCCTTTGCATGTTTAAAATCGAAATCAGCCCCTTTTGCATTGTAACAACGAAATTGGTCCCCTTTGCATGAAAACAGGATCGGCCTCCCCTCTTGATGAAAATGAAACCGGCCTCCACTTCATGAAATCACAACCGGTCCCCTTTAGCCTAAAACAAGATCGACCTTCCCTTAATGTAAAAAGAGGTTTGGCCTCCACCCTTGGACAAAATCCAAACCGGCCCTCCCTTGAGTGATGAAACAACTCCGGCCACCTTAAGAATCACAACCGGCATTTGTGTGAGAAGAGAATCAAGACCCGCCACCCTTTTTAAATCAAGACCGGCCCTCCCTTAAGCATTGAATCAAGTCCGGCTTTGTGTGAGATGAAATCATAACCAACCAACCTTATATCATGAAAATGAAACCTGCTCCCTTGATGTAAAAAGAGCTCCAGACCTTCCTTGATGAAAATCTAAACCGGCCACTTTAAGTATGAAATCTAAACCGGCCACTTTAAGCATGAAATCTAAACCAGCTTTCCTTTGTAAGAAAATGAATCCAGCCTTCCTGTGTAAGAAAATGAATCCAGTCTTCCTATGTAAGAAAATAAATCCAGCCCTCCTTTGAAAGAAAATGAAACCGGCCTTATGACACGAATTGTAAAGTCCATCTTACTTGGACAGAAAATATTTTGAACCGGCCTTCTTAAGACTCGAACTGTGATATTCTGTGCATAATTTTTGAAGGGTAAAATATGATATTTCTAACACTGAAAATGGCTTTCAGTGGTAAGAAGAAAATATTTCTGTTTCTATGGACCCAGGACTGATATGTAGTCAGGTTAGGTTCTCTGACATGCCTTAGAACGTTATGGTGGTAATCGAAGATAACTCTATCCATAGAGTTATATGTGGTCCGCCCTTCCTCAGGGCGTTATAATAGGAGGGTAACTTTTGTTCTATTCTGGCCGGCACACCCTTAAATAGGGAAAGGATCTCGTGAGGTGGGGATCATTCTGTTCTGTTATTGCCGTTGATTGTAGGAAGATGTACACAATCTATCCTCGATTATTCGCCCCCTCCGCTAGTAGGGTCTACTAGTAGGGTCTTTTATTGATAAAAGATAAGTTTTCTATAAATTACAGAAATAAGATTGATTTCTGCTTTCTGAAATATGAGTACATTGATTTTTGATTTCCGAAGATCGTTTCTATTTTCTGACAGTTCGGTATACGTCTGCATTATATTTCTATTATAAATCACTTCCTATGGCATTTGCAACTTCATGTGCAATAGTATCTGTTTCGGTAAGTTATGTTTCGCATACATGTTTTACTATATACTTGTATGTACCTTATTGGGTCTCGGCTCACTGTTTTCTGTTTTCCCCCTCCATATGAGATTATAGAATTCATACCTGACGAGAAGTAACTAGAGCTTCGTCTAAGATATTCTAAGGATTTTGAGGCATACTTTTGGAGTTACCACGGAAGAAACAGTGGATGTAATGATCTAATTAGAATAGATGTATTTTTAAAATTGGAACCTTGTGCCTATGTGCACATGAATGAATTTTATGGGAATAAGTTTGAATGCTTCAACAGATTATTCAATCAACTTCCGCTACATGTTTTATGGATAATGTGTATGGGTCCTAGATGGTATCTGTGATCCTGTGTTATGAATGACGGAATCAAAAAAAATTATCTGTTCCATCACACATTGTGAACATCTCCTAGATTTTAGGGTAGAGCTAATCTGTAAGCTACTTGAATGATTTTTTCCAAAATTTTGAATAGTCCTATAAGATAATATCTCGAATATTTTTATCCGATTTAATTGAATTTATTTATTT
>JAODPA010117652.1:0-18583 GCA_025585075.1 Nepenthes mirabilis
AAAATCATTCGGAATTCATATCATCTTTAGGGACCGGACGGGAGCGGACAGCATCGAGGATGGGTTGTGTACTACCCCACAACCTAAAGCTGTGTCCCCTCATTATGCTCCCCGGGGCGGGAGGTAATGCCTTTAACCCGGCATACGGGACCATAGTCCATAGTTCTTTTGCCGTGTCCCCTCATTATACTCCCCGGGGCGGAAGGTAATGCCTTTAACCCGGCATACGGGGTCATAGTCCGTAGTTCTTATACCACCGAAAGTTTCCCTCCCGTGGCCCAGGAGGCATCCTCGAGTGTCACTCCAATATCCTTCATCCATCTTTAATAGCAAGTTTAATGAAAACTCGGTTCTTGGTTCGTGTTCTTTATTGGCCAATCATCATAGATCAAAAGTCGGAAGAGTTCCACTTGCTATCCACAATCCATGTATTTTCATAGTCTTGTTCTTTACTTCATTCATGGAAGTCCATATCATCTTATCAAAAGCCAAAGTTCATCTTTCGAAGCAAAATCCGAAGTTCTTATTCCATAAAAAGAGAAGAGTCTCGTTTGTCAAATTTTCCGGAGTTCGTTTAAAACGGAAGGCCGAAGTTCTTGGAGCCGGAGCTCTTTTAATTTTTATCCGGAGTTCTTTTCTTTAATCAAAACCGGAGTGATTTTCATTGTAAAGGGGCGGAGTGCCTTTTCGCAAAACGGATGGAGCATCTTCTTTTAAAACGGACGGAGTACCTTTTCTTAAAACGGACGGAGCTCATTTTCTTTAAAACAGCGCCAAGGCCGGAGATCTTAGACGGAGCATCTGGACGGGGCACGTTTCTTTGGAGGGAGTGCTTTAAATGGCGAAGTTCTTTTCAAACGACGGAGTTCTTTGAGTAAGGCAGGTTCCAAAAGCCGAAATTCTTTTCTGAAATCCGAAGTTCATAAAAAACGAAATTCTTTATTTATAAAAGACGGAGTACATCAAAGTCCGGAGCTCTTTCTTTTTCAAAAGACGGAACGCTTTTCTTTTCAAAGGAACGGAGTGCTTTTCTTTAAAATCTGGAGTTCTTAAACCAAGAGTTCTTTTCTTTCAAAATCTGAAGTACTTAAATCCGGAGTTCTTTTCTTTCAAAATCCGAAGCTCTAAAAATACGGAGTTCAAAAGCCGGAGTTCATTTCAAAATCCGAAGTCTTTAAATTCGGAGTGATTTTCTTTCAAAATCTGAGTTCTTTAAATCCGGAGTTCTTTTCTGTTAAAAACCGAACCTCTAAATCCGAAGTACTTAAATCCGAAGTTCATTTTCTTATAAGGTCCGAAGCTCAAAAATCAGGAGTTCAAAAGCCGGAGTTCATTTCAAAATCCGAAGCTCTTATATCATGAGTTGTTATCAAAAGCCGAAGTAAAAGACGGAGTAAAAAGCTGGAGTTCCATTTTGTCAAGGCCGGAGTTCATTTCAAACCAGAAGATGGGGTGCCGCTAAAGACATAAAGGACGGAGTTCTTTTCTTAAAAGACGGAGAGCTTTTCCTTTGATACCATGGTGCGAATTCCTTTTTCAAAACCGGAGTGATATTCCTTTAAAACCAGAGTGCAAATACTCAAAAGCGGAGTTCTTTCTTATAAAATCCGAAGCTCTAAATCCGGAGTTCAAAGGCCGGAGTTCATTTCAAAACGGAAGATGGAGTGCCTCTAAAAATATATCGGCCGAGTTCTTTAAACTGAAAACCGGAGTTCTTTTTGCCGAAAGGGATGGAGTTCTTTTTCCAAAAGGACGGAGTACATTTTAAGGACGTAAAGGCCGGAGTTCATTTTTCGAAACATAAGGCCGGTAATTTCTTTTTCACAAGGGACGGAGCATTTTATTCAAAAGGGCCGGAGTTCTTTATTTCAAATTGGACGGAGTACAAATCGTTTTCTTTACAAATTGTCGGAGGTCTTTTGCTTAAAATTCAGAGATACAGAGTACAGTAGTAAAATTCATGATTCTTCTTAAGGCCTAAAGTTTCTTTCCGTAAGCATGCATTGGGCAGAAATTCATAATCATTAGCAGTAAATCATAACAGAGATCTTACATTATGCATAACAGAATTTCCTTTAAACATGTATTTCAGTCGTCAAAAGCATACTTCATACAGAAATCATATACTTTGATAGCAACATAAATAAACATGAGTTTTTAGAAATAGGGTGAGTATCTTGCCTGACGGACGGACTTAAATTGCCTGACGGACGGACTCCCTCCTTTACTGACGGACGGCTCCCTCCTTCACTCCCTCTGCTTACGT
Organism: Nepenthes mirabilis; assembly: GCA_025585075.1. Lineage (NCBI taxonomy): Eukaryota > Viridiplantae > Streptophyta > Magnoliopsida > Caryophyllales > Nepenthaceae > Nepenthes > Nepenthes mirabilis. The sequence goes on from JAODPA010117652.1 coordinate 2,267, forward strand.
TTGCCTTCAAAACGCAGCAGACGCTGGGTATATATATAGAGGAGGGAGCAGGTGGGTAAGTGGAGGTAGGTTACCTACCCTTCGTACTTCATTTCAGAGGGTAGGTGGAGTAACTAGGTTGGTTTACCTACTCCTTTTTGGTCGCCGCCTAGTTAAATCCTAACTAAATCCAAAGTTTTTCTTCTGTCTTTAGTTCCATTTATTTCGGCCAACTCCTCCTTATTTATTACCAATGCTGCTGGTCGACTCTCCTTGTACCCATAATTCTACTCCAGCTTTACCAACACACCAAGCCGGACTTGATTTCAGCTTAAGTGAAAGGCCGGACTGCACAAAGCCAGACTTGATTTTTCCCTTAAGAAAACCGAACTGATTCTTTGACTTCTTTGCAGGGCAGATCGAACTTGATTATTCTTTGAAAAGGGCCGGACTCGATCATTTTATGCAAAGGGGTCTGAATGGATTATTTCATGTAAGTGGCCGAGGTTGATATGTTCAGGCCGGACGGACCTCTTTTCAAAAGGGCTGGAGTGTTTTTCACAAAAAGGGTTGGAGTTGTTTTCACATTGAGGCCGGAGTTCGTTTTAAGGATGGAGTTCTTTTACTCAGGGGACGGAGCTCATTTCTTCAAAGGACGGACTTCTTTTATGCTAAGAGAAGACGAACTTCTTTTTCCTCACACAAAGGCCACTCCGGTCGTTAGGCCACTTCTGCCTCTTCATGATTTTCGGTCAACGTGCATTTGACCGAATTCTATTTTTTCCAACTTTTCGGTCAACATGCGTTGACCGGGTAACCCTCAACTTTCCTGGATCCTTTGATTACTTCAATCTTCCTAGATCCCTTGATCGCATTGGCTCGAAAATTGAGATTTTCTATATTTTAGAATCTGGGTCGTCACAACAGGTCTCCAAAAATCTAATTTTTTCATTCTGACTACCTATCAATTTATAGATGATACGATATGTTGAATTTTTATTTGGTGCTTAGCCTTCAATATAAACTCTCCATAAACCTAGATACAAAACTCAGATGATGATCTGATATGATTGAAATTGGAATCCTATGAAGTTTGACTATTTTATTTACGTATAGTCTTGTCAAACTATTCCTTGAAAATGTCATCTTAAAGGTAATAAAATAAGTTGACTTTATTGACCAATCGACAATCACCCATATCTTATCATGATTTCTTAATGTTTTTGGCAAAGCTATCACAAAATCCATAATTATAACCTTCCATTTTCAACTAGTAGTTGGCATTGGTTACAAAAGATTTGACAGCTTCACCTTTCCATAAAAGTTGCAATTGTCCTCTTCATATTTCTTTACTAAGAAATCTTTTACAAATCTCGATGCATTCTATATATCTTCAGATAAATCGTGTACTTAGATCCATAGACTTCATTAAAAACTTTTTCCTTTAATGATTCATAGTTAGGTACACATATCTAATTCATAAATCTCAAATTTTTGTTAGGCCAAATTTTAATATTAACTCTAGATTTCCTATTAAAATCTATGACCATGTCCACCAGAAAGGGATCAACTAACTATATTCTCCAATTTCTTTCAAATATTTATGGCTACATCTAAAAATAAAATAAAATTATACACATACTTTGAATGTCTTTTAATGTCGTACTCTTTCAAGCTATCAAGTATCTCTATTTCTTTAATCTTCACATGGACCACTAAATTTACCAACAGATGACTCAATGTGTTTGTTACAATATTGTCCTTTCCCTGGTTGATATTAAATTTTATAATTAAAATCTTTCAATAAATATATCCATTTTCTTTACCTCATATTCAATTCTTTCTTAGAAAATAGATATGTTAAACTTTTATAATCTGAGTATACAAAAAATCTCTCCATATAAATAATATTTTAAAATTTTTAATGCAAAAATAATCACTACTAACACAAAATCATTGGTAGGATAATTCTTCTTGTAAGATTTGATTTGCCTCAATCCATAAGCAATAACTTTCCATGCTACATCAACATATGACACATCACATTCTTAGATGTATCACAATAAATTATGTACCTTCCAAATCTTTCCAAAAAAGCTGAAATAGGGGTGGTTATCAAATGGTCTTTTAAGTGCTGAAAACTTCTTTCACAATCTTTATCCAAACGAAATGTCACCTTATTTTTTATTAGTTGGATGAATGATAACGTAATCTTTGAATAATTTTCTACAAATCTTCTATGGTATCCGACTAACTTAAGAAAACTTCTTCGCTCCATTGCATTAGTTGGTCAGATCCAACTCTTAATTGCTTCAATCTTATGTATATCAACCATAACACCTCCTTTTAAAATTACATAGCCTAATAAAGCCATTTCCTCGAGCCAAAACTTGCACCTTTTCAACTTGGCATATAATTTTCTTTTCCTTCGTATTTGCAAAGTATCCTTAAATGAATCTCAAGCTCTTCATAACTCTTCGACTATATCAATATTTCATCAATGAAAACCACCTCTAATTGAACCTATGACGTATTGTATTTCTAACTGAAAATCCGGCAAAGTTTCGGTTGTAATACAGATATCGGTCAAATACCAAAAAAACTGTAAATATCCTATGCAACAATTAAATATTTCACAAACAATAAAATACAGGATCTAAAAGCCACCAACTACACATGACACTAATGTCATAACTCCGGTATGACATTGGCTCAAATTAAATGCCACTAGGCACCCAACTAGTCATAACAATCAGTAAAAGTATAAACATTCATTAATATAGTGAAAACTGCACTACAGGTATATCATCATCTTCATCATATGCATACAACCATATATATATATATAATCCATCATAATACAAAATATCCCATCAAAAAGCTTAAAGCTGCGAAACTAAGTCTATAAGGTCATGTTCAACGTCTTCAATGTCTAACTAACTCAAATCCTCTACTCTACCTCATCGGGTATAACTCATACTCATTTGGATTAAAAAAAATAGTAAGGGTGAGCCAAAAGCTCCACAAGACACACACACACACACATATATATATATATATCAAAAGGATATGCAATTATGAGTTCATAATTGCATGATTCATAATTTTCAAAGCATATACAATATGATATTTAACGTATATCTGATTAAACATTATTGTTTATGTCCAACAATATTTTTGAAATATGTAAAATTATCATATATAATTCTGTGGGCATAAATACCAAATATACGAGGTGCCTGCATCCATTAAACAAAAATTACGAATTCCCAAAGCCAATCATGCATACATTAGGTTAATTTGGGTAAAACCCAAAAGGGCACGAGTTAGAGTTCTAGTAAGCATAAAATAGCACAAAACTACCAATTCGGGTACCCAATCGATAAATTAACATGTTCATGTTATGGATAACACTATTCTAAAGCCAATTTATACATAAACCCCAATTTAATCGGTAAAATTATTTGAGGTGCGGGTTTAGGGTTTCATATTCAAAAACTGATCAAATCTATGAAATTGGGCACGAAATTCATATACGTGCATGTTCAAGTCATGGGTTTCCATTATTTAATGCCAAATCATACATAAAATCCAAAATAACAGGTGAAATCTGTCGAGGTGCGGGTTGGGATTTTTGGGTGCAAAAAACCGTTCAAATATCACAAATCGAACACGAAATTAAGATATTTTTATATTTAGGTCATGGGTAATACAAAATATAAACTTATTTGGGTATCGGAATGATGATATTGGAAGAAAATATAACAAAAGTATAAGAAAATAAAATAAGAGAGTATGGGTACACTTATCTCGACCCTATATATCACTTCTCCAACTAGTTCTGTTGCGTCCCAGGTCCGCGGTTGCCATATGGATTAGAAAGCCGTCGGATTCCTAAGCACGCGATGGTGTCAGGAGAAGGGTCCGGTCTCCGTCTCTATGAACCTGGACGTACACAATACAAATAACAAACAAGAGGTCAGGGGTCCGACGGGATTTCTCCCACCGAGGCCGCTCCGACGCTCAAGCCAACAAATTCCCGCAATGAACGGAAATGACGCACGCTATGGGCGGTGCGCAGGTAAATGACGTAATGGCGTAAGGGATGCGTGTATTATGGTAGGGAGAATGTAGTGAGCAGGTGATGGGAGGCCTAGCTCCCTTGATGCACCGCAACGGGTGGCTAACTTTTCTGTAGTCTGAGGAAACATTGGGTTAGCAGTAGCTAGCTAGCTTGCGCCAAATGGAAGTGACTCACTCCTTCCAGGTCTTGCTTCTTTGCAGATTTGTCCAGAGAGTCTGGGATCAGAATTCGAGTCTTAGCCGTTGAATTCGGGGAAATTCAGGATCCTTTCCTCTGCGGGGAGTGTAAACTTTTATAGGTCCCTCCCCCCTCGACTCTTGGCGCCAAGATGCCCGTTGTGAGGGCTTCCTTGCAGCTGGTCGCTATCGTGGACTGCTAATCATGTCAGCTGTCATTTTGTCGTGGCTGGCAGGCTTCTAGGCGCTGCCGGCCACACTTGGTATCCCCTGAGCGAGGATTGGTCAGCCACCTGTAGGCGGCTGCGTGAGCTGTTGGTGCTGTGCCATCCTCTTCCCCTTTGGCTGGCCTTTCTGCCTTTTTGTCAGTTTTCCTGCAGCGCATTTAATGCGCTGCAGAGTCCTCGTCGCCTTCTGCCGGCGTGGCCCTGCATACGCCTCCTGTGTAACTGGGATGGGCCCACCATCCCGCTTGGGCTTTTTCATCCTTCTCATTGGCCTCGAATTCTTCATGGGCCAGGACATGGGACCCAACACTAGCCCCCTATGCCTAGGCCGGCCAGTGGTCAGGCCTGGCATGTCTCTTGGGCTCATTCCGTGACTTCTCAGCCCTTCTCGTGCCGCGCTACCATTTGTCGTTTTCTGGATTCGCGCCTTCCCTAGGAGGTTGGATAGGCTTTTCAGGCGCTGCCGTGATTCGTCACTCTATTGGATGAGATTTGCACACCTTGGGTTGCGTCTGATTAGAGGTCCTTCCTGTTCCATGAAAGACGTCTGTCGTGCTGTGTTGGGCAAGAGAATGGCTTGCATCTCGCCCATAAATAGGAGGGGCACTCGAGCGAGTGGAGTCCATCTCTTAACAACCATCGGCGAGGCAATGAGAAGATCTTGGCTTTTCCTGCCCCTGGCGGGTGTCCGAGAAGGAGTTGGATGGATCGGCTGAATGCTTGAAGTTCTTGATGAAGACCGTTCTAATTTCCATGCTGCAGTTTTCTTTTCGTGCTAACGAGAGTGGCTTGGCCCATCTGCTACCGTCGTATACCTCCTTCTGGGTTGTGGCTCACCTGACCCAGGGTAGTGTCTTGGCAGAACCTCTACGGGTATGTCTTCTGCTAGCAGAGGCTTTCGCACATGCTCTTCCCATTCGTCAGGCTCGAGCGCAGACCACGGAGAGGTCTCGAGGCCAGAAACCCAGTGAGGGAATCGGGGTCCCGCCCCTACTTTCCTAGAGGGCCTTTCTAGCCTCGGTGCTGATCCCACCCCGGTTGGTAGTGCTTCGGCGGCTTCCATAGGGGGAGTGCTCCTCGTGCCCACCCTAGTCCACTCTGTGAACCACCGACGGTTCCAGCCGTGGGGACCTCATGTAGATCACGTTCGCCAAGCTCATCTGGGGCAGGGTAATGGAGCATCCGGGGCTTCGCACCGTCGTCTTCCTTCATCTTTCTCATAGCATTATTGCTATAGATATTGTACTTTGTAAGAAAGCATTGATTAATAAAAGAAGTATCCCTTTCCGCCTTCATTTTCCTCCTTCCTTTGTGCGTACTTCTCTTTTTGCTGGGCGCTTTCTCCTGGTGATTTGCATTTGACTTTGTGGGAGCAGAAGAGTCACTGTTGACGGTCACGTCTCCTGGCGTGACAGGTGCATGTAGTGTCTACGTGGTCAGAGGACGTCGCGTTGCGGAGTCTTGCCTGGGAAACACGCGAGGCTTTATGGGCCCTCCACGTGGAAGGTCTTCGTTGGTTGAGCTTTGGTGCCTCTCACCTTTTCAGGGCCGTCGTCTTTTCAGGAGAAAATTTTGCCTATTTAAACGCGCCATTTTCTCCTAGGACCTTGCATTTCCTTGGGCCTGTGTGCTTATCAGTAACCTGCTTTCTCCGTGCACGTCTTCTTGCTGCGAAGTTGATGGAGGACTCCTCTCACGACTCGGAGCGCTCCTCGGACGAATCTGAGTTTGGCTCTCACGCTCCCAAGACTCCGAGAGCCGGCACTTCAAGAGGGGCTCATTTCAAAGCCACGGTTGTAGGTCTTTCTCAGAATCGGAGCGTGCTTCTGGGTTTCGAGAGGGTCGAGCTGCGTGTTGGGATGGCTGCTGCTGAGGCGGAGTGGCTAAGGGCCCGGGTTGCACACCTGGAGGGTGCTTGGGCTGAGTCGGAGGCCAGGGCCACACGTCTCGTTGGTGGCAAAGTGGGGGCTCAGGCCCGCATACTGGCCCTTGAAGGGGAGATCGAGCAGCTTAGGCAACAACATGAGGCTGAGGTTTCCAAGCTGCGATCAGAGTTGAGGACGAGGCTCCGGCCGGAGGGTGTGAATCCTTATCTCGAGAGGAGCTACCTTGACGCCATCAGGCTTTGCCGGAGGCTGGCTTCGCTGGAGGATCCGGACTTTTGAGTTGGCGTTCTGGACCCTCGCAACTCACATCCCCGAACTCGCGAGCAATTAGTGGATTATCACGTCTCGAGCTCCTCCACAGGCCATTGGGATCATTAGCTGATAGCTACTTTGGTCTCTTCCCCCCTTTTTTTTATGCATGTAGCCGTTGTAACGAGGCCTGTTGCTGCAATAAAATTTGTTATTTCGTCGCACCGTTTCATCTTCTGAACTTCTCGCCTCTAGATTGGTTTCTTCCATTTGGCATTACCGTGCGCCTCTTCGTGGGCTTCACTATCGTGAGCCCTTATTTAATGCGGAGGCGCCAGTGTGGATCCTACAGTGCATCGCCAAGTCGGCACGTGTCCCGATCATCTGTGGTGGGTGCCGCTTTGGCTTCCCGCCTATTGGCCTTCCGTCGCCTATTTAAATAGGTCAGGACGGCTTACCCCTTCTGCTAAGATTTTTCCTGCAGCATATTTGTGTTAACAGAGAGAGACATGGCAAAAAAGAGAGAAAGTTCTTCTTCCCAAGCTCCCAGAGTGAGTCGTCATGGTGTTCATAATATCGAGTCTGTCCTGACTGCGGGCGCTGTTGCCGCCCTCATGGTCGATTATGGTCTTCCCAGTGATTGGAGTTATCAAGCTCCAGGCACACTGGACAGAGCTAGCGTCCCCCTAGTGGGCTACATCACGGTGTATGAGCACCATCTGAGGGGGGATTCGTTATCCTATGCCCTGCATGTTGTATGCGCTGGTGGACGCGTTGAGAGTTCCGATGGTGAGGCTTCTTCCCAACGCATTGCGTTATTTGGTGTCTCTGTGTATCTTTGCCTGCCTACACTGTGGTTCTTTTGATGCCAAGGTAGCAAGGTTGATCTTTCGGTTCACCGAGTCGGAAGATTGGGTGTCAATGTCGCCGAAGGTGGGTTTCCGCTTTCGCAGAACCAACCCCGATTCAGTGAAGGGTTGGAAAGATCACTTCTTCTTCTTGCAAGAGCCCTCCGACTCTGAGCTTCCATGGGTGTGGGGCCTGATTTCGGGATTCTTTCAGGAAAAGCCGCCGGCTGAGGATGCTGTGGAGGTGGCGAAGCTAATTTCGGCCATCAAATCTGAGGAGGCAAAATTCTCTATCCAGGGATACTTCTTGACTTCCATCACGTTCGAGGCCTGCAAGTGGGGGCCTCCATCGGGGTGAAAAATCACTGGTTCTAGCAAAAGAGAACCTGGAGATACGACCGCTCCTCAATCATTCCGGGGGGACGAGGAGGAGAGTTGTTCGTTGCTGGAGTCGTCGCCAAATGACGATGAGGAGGAAGCTCCCTTAAAAAGGTTGAGGGAGGCAGGAGGGACTTCCACACGGAGGTCCCAAAGACAGATCGCCAGCTCTTCGGTTGTGGTGGGGAGTCCGGCTTTGAAGAGGTCCACGAGCACGGGTCACAGGGGTAGACGCCACGCCATCGTCGACTTCTGCCGCAGGACCAGCCGCTCTCGAAGTCTACGAGGCGGAGTCTCAACCCGCTGGAAGTCCGTCCGCTCGTCCCATTGCAGAGACGTTTGTGGTCGCCGTCCCAGAAGCGAGGGATGATGTTGTTGTCCTTGACTACGCGGAGGGCCCACTTTAGGCAGCGCCTGCGCTGTCATCGGAGGCCAGGGGGCCTGTGGAGCCGACTGTGATCTTTGTGGAGCCCCTTTCAGAGTTTCGGGCCTTCAGAAGCATGGCTCCATCTCCAGAGGAATGGGCCGCACTCGCTGCTTATCCGGTCCAAGCTAGCGAGAGGATAGCCGGGACGTCCTCATGGCAGGAGCCCCTGAGCGCTCCTACGGCTGCCACCCTTCCAGCCAACTCGCCTCCAGCAGGCGAAGGAGAGGAACCTCAGAGAGAGGCTTTGTTGGGCTATCTCGGACATTCTCCGAGCGCTGCTCCTACTCAGGTATGGTTGCTTCAATCTGGCCTTCCTTCACTGTTGCGTGCTTTGGGAGTGCTTCTGACGTTGCTTCTTATGCAGGCTGCCGGTGATGCCAACCCCTTCGATGAGTTGACCGCCCTCTTTCACGGGGGCTTGCAGCAGGTCATCTCTCGCGGAAGGGCCCGGTTCGCCTCTCTCGAAGAGGAGAATGGGCGCCTACAGCAGAGAGTGGCGCAACTGGAAGCCCTGCTCGTTGCCGCGGAGGACGATAATGCTCGGTTGGTCGGAGACATGGTTGGTCAGCTCTCTCCGTCGGAGTCACGACTGCCGTTGGAGGCTCGGTATTGGGACGGCATCCGCCTGTGCCGCAAGATTGCCTCCTTGGAAGCTCCCCACGTTTCGGAAGGAGTCTTTCATCCGGGGAACGCCAGGATACGGGAGGCATCTCGCCTGAGGAACTTTCACGAGGAGGCTGCTCCGTCCGGTCTACCTGATTAGTCTCCATCTATGTTGGTTGTTAGACTGTCTTTTACCGCCATCCCTTACTTTTGTATCATACTTGCTTCTTGTTACTAAGTAAAAAGTGGCTATTTCTTCTTTGCACTTGTACTTCTTCTGGTGTGGCATGTTGCTTGCAATCTTCGTTTACTGTGATCTGTAGGATCACTTCCCATGCTTGAATGCTAAGCTCTTCAGAGCTATTGTCGCTAAGGCCCTATCCAGGCGCCTTCTGCACTGTGCTCGTCCTTCGTCATAAGATGTTGTCGCAGCTCACGCGTTTAGTGGGAAGCTCGATCCGGTAGGGCGGATGTCGTCGCAAGTCCCATGGAGCCACAGCAAGGGTCAGCCAAGGCTGTCAGGCCACGGCAACCGAACTCCGGGGTCTAGGCCTTAGTCGCGTATGATTGCGGGAGGTGTGTGGCCCCTACTCAAGGCGCTGTAACCACCAAGTTTAAGGTCCTAGCCTACGACCACGGTAGACTGATGGTGCTCTCTTCTGTTCAAGAAGGTCTACGCACGCCTGTAATTTTTGCCTCCTAAGGTTTGGTTGGCCGTAAATTGGAGGCTCCAAAAGCCCCCAGGCCTGATGCTTTGACTGCTTGGGTCGTTGGTGCGAAGCCTGTTTGGCGGACCTCCTGGGTCCTTTTGACAAGATGTCTTAACCTGCGGGTGGCTGCTTTCGGGCCGTCTGGCGTAGAGCCAAAGCGCAGGGAGCCGCTCGGGCCTATTGGTGTGAAGCCGAGCTGTATGGGCTCATGCCCGGGCCGCATGGCGGGGGGACGAAGTCCTGGGACGATCGCTTTCCGACCGCCTGGCGCTAGGCTAAGGACTGATTTTACGGATGACCATTTGTCCCCCCGACTTAGGGGCAGTCTAGGTCGTATGATTTATGGATTCCATGCATGTCAACAATTCACGCAAATGAAGATGCAGGATGACAAGAAAAGTGATTTTATTAACAAAAGATAACACGCATGTCCAAGCATTCATTATGATGCATGTGTTTGTGACTTACCTGGGCTGATGTAGCATTACTGGTAATACTTCCTTAAGTTGGCAGTGTTCCAAGTCCACGGGACTAGTTTGCCGTTCTGAGCGCGCAGCTTGTACATTCTGCTCCGGAGGATTGCGAAGACGAGGAATAGGCCCTCCCCCTCAGGGGAGAGTTTATTCCTGTTCGTGGTCTTTCCCGCCGCCTCTACGCTCCGAAGGACCAGATCTCAAACTTCCAGAGGTCGTGCCTTTACCCATTTCTTGTAGTACCGTGTGACGCGTTGCTAATAGGCCGCGGTCCGCAGTTGTGCTGCGTCTCGAACCTCCGAGAGCAGGTCTAAACTTTCCCGGAGCCTCTGTTCATTGGTGGCTGGGTCGAAGCATTCGATCCGTAGGCTTGGCATCCCCACTTCCACGGGGACCACAGCCTCAGCCCCAAAGCAGAGGTTGAAGGACATTTCCTCGTCGGCTCCCATGGGGTTGTTCGATACGACCACAGCACGGACGGTAGCTCTTCAGTCCAGGAGCCCCCTGCGTCTTCCAGCCTGGTCTTCAATCCGTGCAGCAATGTGCGGTTTGTGACCTCAACTTGTCCGTTGGCCTGAGGGTGCGCCACGGATGTATGGATCAGCTTGATGCGGAAGTCATGGCAGTATTTTGTGAAGCGCTTGCCGGTAAATTGGGTTCCATTGTCAGTCACTACGACTTCATGGATCCCGAAGCGGTAAACAATGCCCTGACGGAGGAACTCTGTCACATTCTGTTCGGTGATCTTGGCGAGAGGCACAGCTTCCACACACTTGGTAAAGTAGTCGATGCCAACGATCAAGAATTTTCTTTGTTCGGAGGCCAAAGGTAGGGGCCCAAGTATGTCGAGCCCCCACTGTGCGAACGGCCACGGGGATTGGAGGTAGTGCAGCTCCGTGTGCGGCTGATGCGTCATGTTGCCATGGACCTGGCAGCTTTCACACTTCTGGACGAACTCCATAGCGTCTCGTTTCATGGTGGGCCAGTAGAACCCTTGCCGCATGACTTTGAACTCAAGGTTCTTGCCCCTGATGTGCGAGCCGCACAGTCCCAGGTGCACTTCGCTCAGCGCGTAGTCAGCTTCCTCGGGCACGAGACATTTCAGGAGGGGAGCGGAGTATCCTCACCTGTACAGTCTTTCGTTCAGGATCGTGTACCAGCCTGCTGTCTTCTTGATCCGCTTGGCCTCGTCGGTGTCGTCGGGCAGGGTCCCTTTGATGAGGTACTTCACGTACAGCGTCATCCAATTGTTTCCCGCGTCGGTCCGTAGCACTTCTTTATCTTCGGCATCGATGCTAGGTGCGGTCAGAACTTCTCTGGGCCCTCTTGAATACTGTTCCATGGATCTGCCAGCAGCGTCCCGGGCCAGTCAATCAGCGTGCTCGTTATCCGACCTCGGGATGTGATCAATCACAAAGCGACCGAACTCAGGGATCAGGGCCTTCGCTCTTGCCAAGTACCTCACAAGCTACGGGTTAGAGGCGTCAAAGTTCCCCTTCACCTGATTGACCACAAGTTCAGAGTCACTGCGCATGACCAATGACCGCGTGAAACATTCCTTAGCCAGTCACAAACGTTGTTTGTCACCGGGAAGGCCAGCTTGACTGAGTACATAATCTCCATGCCTTCTGGTGTCCTCAGCACGATACCGGCTCCGCTGCCCGCTTGGGTGGACGATCCGTCCACATTTAGGGTCCATATAGTAGGATCGCGGTCTTCCACACTTCCTGGGTTGTTGTCTTCTTCCTGTGCTGGTGTCTTCGCTTCTACGATAAAGTCAGCCAGAGCCTATCCTTTCACGGCTGGTCGGGGCCAAAACTTTAGATCGAACTCTCCTAACTCGACAGCCCACTTGACCAACTGTCCGGACGTCTCCGGCTTTTGCAAGATCGACTGCAGCGGCTGATCCGTCAGTACGACGATCTGATGCGACTAGAAGTAGGGCCGCAGCTTCCGCGCCGCATTGACAAGCGCAAGCGCCATTCTCTTAGCGTGCGGATAGCGGGCCTCCACGTCCATCAGCACCCGGCTTACGTAGTACACCGGCTATTGTCTGCCTTCGTGCTCCCCAACCAACACTGAGCTGAGGCTGCTGTTGACGTAGCCAAGTAGAGGTAGAGGTCTTCCCCTTCGCGCGGTGAGCATAGGAATGGCGCGCTGGATAGGTAGGTCTTCAATTCTCTGAAAGCTTCGTCGCATTCCTCATTCCACCTGAATCCCTGCAATTTGGTGCCCCTTAGCGCCTTAAAAAAGGGCAAGTATTTTTCTACTGACCTGACCAGGAACTGCGAGAGGGCGACTTTGTCTGGGCTTGGGGGGTTCAGGTCGAGGATGGCCTTGATCTTCTCTAGGTTGGCCTCAATGCTGCATTGGGACACGATGAAGCCAAGGAATTTTCCCGAGGTCACTCCGAAGGCACACTTGGCAGGATTTAGCTTCATCCCGTGCCGCCGGAGGACCTAAAAAGTCTCATCTAGGTCGCTGACGTGGTTGATGGCGACTTTGCTCTTTACGAGCATGTCATCGACGTACACCTCCACGTTCCGTCCGATCTGGGCCTCAAACATCTTGTTCACAAGGCGCTGGTAGGTCGCGCCATCATTCTTGAGTCCAAAGGGCATATTTTGTAGCAGTATGTCCCCTGGTCTGTCATGAACGAGGTGTGATCCTCGTCCTCTGGGTCCATCCAGATCTGGTTGTATCCAGAGTATGCGTCCATGAAACTCAGGAGCTCGTGCATGGACATGGAGTCCACGAGCTGGTCGATCCCGAGAAGTAGAAAGTTGTCTTTTAGGCAAGCCTTGTTCACGTCAGTGAAGTTGACGCACATCCGCCACTTGCTGCTACTTTTCTTTACTAGTACAATGTTGGACAGCCATTTCGGGTATTGAACTTCTCTGATGAATCCAGCGTCCAAGAGCCTCTTCATCTCTTCCCTTATGGCGACCAACTTCTCGACGGAGTGGTTCCTTCGCTTCTGCCGAACTGACTTTTGGCTCGAGTCAAGGCCCAGCGTGTGGACGATAACCTCGGCTAGTATCCCGGCCATGTCAGTGGGAACCCAGGCAAACACATCAGAATTGGCCCTTAGGAAGGTGATCAGCTGGTCGCGTTCTTCGGGTTGGAGAGATCTGCCCACATTGATGCTCCTTTCTAGCTCGGCAGGGTTTAAAGGGATCGCCTCAGTTTCTTCTCCGGACTGGGCCTGTTGCAGCAAGATCTCGTCGCGAAGGTCAAGGTCTTTGTCTGAGCAGCATGGTACCATGGGGTTGATCTGGGACAGGTAGCACATCCGTCCCATCTCTTGGTCTTTGAAGACTTCTCCCACGCCCCACGGGGTGAGAAATTTTACCATTAGGTGCGGGATGGACGTAATAGCTCCAAAGGTGGTTAGAAAGGGTCTGCCCAGTATGGCGTTGTAGACGGACGGTAGGTCAACGACGAGGAAGGTCAGCTCTCGTGTCACAGAGCGCGGGTGAGTTCCTATAGTGACTTCCAGACGAACTATTCCTTGCACAGGGACCGGCTCGTTGTCCAGGCCGTACAAGGGTCCGCTTGCAGCTTTCATCTGGCTTCATTTTAGTCCAAGTTTAAAGAAGGCACTGAGATACAGTAAATTTTGTGAACTTTTATTATCGATGAAAACTCGTTTCAGTTGGTAGTCATCCCCATCGCCTGAAATGAGAGCTGATATAACAAGGGGATCGGTATGGGGAGAGGTTACATGAGTCATATCATCGCTGCTAAAGCTAATGACATCATCCATAACCCCTATCCTTGCTCGCTTGTTGCTGGAAGTCGGCTTCGGCTTCCCGCGCCTGGTATCCGTGACAGCCGTGGTGGAAATCATGTTGACTACGCCGGCGACTGTGCGGGCCCTCGGAGGCTCACTGTCTTCACTGTCAGAGGTTGCTGGTCCCTTTCCCGAACTCTTCACGAACCGCTTCAGGTGTCCGCACCAGATCAGGTCCTCGATCTCCTGCTGTAGGGTCCGGCAGTTCTTCGTCGAGTGTCCCAGGTAGCGGTGGTACTGGCAGTATTTGGTCTGGTCGCTGTCGCTGGGACCCTTGGGTGTCTTCGGCCACTTGAAGAACTTCTCATCCTGGATCTGCATCAAGATATTCGTGTGGCTATCGTTCAGAGGAGTCAACGATGTTCTACTGTAGTCCTTTCTGGGTCCTGACGTGGGCTGCTGCTGCTTTCGGCGCTCTCAAAAGCGGTGGCTGTCGCTGTCCCTCTTTCGCCCACTAGTCATCTTGGGGGCTTCCGGGGGCCAGTCCGCTCGCTCGGGATGCTTCGCCTCGTTAGCCTCTTCGGTCGTTATGTACGCCCGGGCGATGGCCTCAGCCTCCCAGAAGGTCTGAGGGCGTTGGTGCGACAGGTGCTTGAAGAAGTCTCCCGCCGCCAAGGTGGCAACGAAGGCGTTAAACTTCAGCTCGTCTGATAGTTGGGGGATCCATCACGCCTCTGTGATGAAACGGTTCAAGAACCGCTTCAGGCTTTCATCTGACCTCTGGCGGAGGTAGATTAGGTGCCACGGTTGCCTCTCCTCCCTGCGGCTGGAGGCAAACTGGCTCAAAAAGCTGTCAGCAAGCTCGTCGAACAAGCGTATGAAGTTCGAGGGGAGGTCGTGGAACCAAAGTAACGCGTCCCTCCTAAGGGTGACGGGAAAGCACTGGCACATCAGGGCCTCGCTCGCCCCCTGCAAAGACAGGTGAGTATGGAAGCAATTGAGGTGGTCCATCGGGTCCTTACTTCCGTCGTATCCTTCCAGGACCGGCATCTTGAACTTGTTTGGTAATGGCTGGGTCTGCAAGTCCATGGCGAAGGGCGACCTCCGGAGGTCGGCGGAGGAGGGCATGGGCTTCTCCTTATGTAGGATGTCCCACAGCACTTTGACTTTCTCCTCCATCGACGGGTCCATAGTGCCTCTCCGCATGTTGATGACATCGCGGAGCTCCGTGGGGTCCTGGAGGTACAGTCCAGCTCGCCGGGGATGGCGACTTTCCGCCTGAGTGGCTCGTGCGCTGTTAGAGCCTGCTGCTGTCGGCCTCCTGTTGCCTTGTGAGTCGCAGGGGCTACACCGCTCAAGGCTGTTCTCCCGGTCATCGCGGGGGGGATGGCTTTTCACTTCGTTAGGATCATTTCCGCTTGGGACCGCCGGGGCTGCGGCGTTGCCGAGCTGGTTGGCTCGCCTCCTACGAGCAGCCGCACGATGCCTTGCTTTCTTAGAGGTAGAGGCTTGGGATGCTAGAGGGGTAGCCCCATGCGAGAGAGTTCCCGTGTTCTCGCACAGGGCGCAGAGAACTAGCTTGATATCGCCTACGTCTGCAGCCAGGCGGTGGATGTCGGGCTCTGGACGGTCATTCACTTGGTTCCCGACAGGGGGGTCTTCACTTTGGGCAACGACCTCCATTGCCGGAGCACTAGCTTGTGCTCGATTATTTACCATCTTCTGGTATTCAGGAGCAAGGTGGGAAAAAGACACTTGGCTTCTCGTCAGTTTTCTACATACGGCGCAAATCTTACATTCCGAGTCCGCGGTTACCGTATGGATTAGAGAGCATTCGGATTCCTAAGCACGCGGTGGCGTCAGGAGAAGGGTCCGGTCTCCATCTCTATGAACCTGGATCTGTACAACACAAATAACAAATAAGAGGTCAGGGATCCGGCGGAATTTCTCCCACCAAGGCCACTCCGATGCTCAAGTCAGCAAATTCCCACAATGAACAAAAATGGCACACGCTATGGGCAGTGCGCAAGTAAATGCTGTAATGGCGTGAGGGATGCATGTATGATGGTAGGGAGAATGCAGTGAGCAGGTGATGGGAGGCCTGGCTCCCTTGATGCACCGCAACGGGTGGCTAACTTTTCCATAGTCTGAGGAGACGTTGGGTTAGCAGTAGCGAGCTAGCTTGCGCCAAATGGAAGTGACTCACTCCTTCCAGCTCTTGCTTCTTTGCGGATTTGTCCAGAGAGTCTGGGATCAGAATTTGAGTCTTAGCCGTTGAATTCAAGGAAATTTGGGATCCTTTTCTCTGCGGGGAGTGGGAACTTTTATAGGTCCCTCCCCCCTCGACTCTGGGCGCCAAGATACCCGTTGTGAGGGCTTCCTTGCCGTTGGTCGCTGTCGTGGACCACTGGTCATGTCAGCTATCGTTTTGTCGTGGCTGGCAGGCTTCTAGGCACTGCCGGCCATGCCTAGTATCCCCTGAGCGAGGATTGGTCTTAGCCTGGTATCCCCTGGTCAAATATTCTCTAAAATTTTTATAATATT
>JAODPA010117663.1:0-18581 GCA_025585075.1 Nepenthes mirabilis
CATGTCTTATTGTATTATAATAGTATATCAATATCCGATCCTATCATCCATGGGTGAGAAGTTATATTCGGTACCATCTATAGGGTTATATGTACGACGATTCACTTACGTGTCTTAAATAATAGCGTACAACCTTTAGTTTTATGAAAATAAATATAATTCAGGTTTTAATTATCTGCTCGTTTAGTCGATAAGGCCTACTGGTATTGATTCTTATGAAAAATTAGAATAGAGTATGATTTAATGATTTAAATTTAGTAAGACCAGAATAAAATAAATCAAAAAATTTTACATAAGTTGATCATTAATTGTTATAAAATTTTATGGCATATTATTGAAATCTGATGTATTGATTATTCCAATTTGTTTTAAATGTAAAGTATAAATGATCATTTGTTATACTGTATACCTTATTGAATTTTTGACTCACTTTTTATTATTTTTACTAATCTTCTAGATGAGATGTACAGATTCTTAATGGATGAACAGGAATGAAGAATGGTTGTGTTTAAAGAGCTTAGATATGAGATTATGCGATGTTTAATGTCATTTTAAGATTTCTGGGCAGTTTAGATAGTTTTTAATAATGTATTGTGGTTTCCGAACAATAGTTAACGTATCTAAATGCCATATTGTAACTTTTAGATAATGGTTAATGTATCGTTTTGAGTTCGTACAATTTTAAAACGTATTAAAATGTTGTGTTGATTCTCGGACAGCATTAGAATGCTGTCAATGATGGATCATGGTTTTCAAACAGCAGGTTATATTTTGGTTAATATGTTATTATGGTCTTATGCTTATTTCGGGATGAAGGTTATTTGACAATTAGTTGTTGGTTAACAGAATATGTTTATGGATTATTTTTCACAGATTTGTATATGCTGATTATTGATGATAGGTATAACTTTTTATGTAAAATTTGATATCACGGTTAGATTGGTGTCGGTGTCACATAAAATGGGGTATTTATTTAGATTATGTGTATGATTTAAGATATTTTTTATGATCGGTCAAGGTATCGACGTGAAGTTCAAATCTAAATATTATTAAATAGTAAATTGGCTAATTAATAATTAGTTAGGTGTAATTATGAGACTGAAATTTAGGATGCGACATTTAGTGTGAGGGTCAATTGTAAGATACAATCAAGAATAAGAATAGTATCAAATAAAATATAAGCAAGTTGCTAATTGGTAATGTGGAAACATAAACAAGTAAGAATATGATATAAAAGATAATTTTTTAAATTCATTCCATCATATAGAGAATTTTGAACATTTTCACTTTTGAAACTAGCGCATTGAAATATATTTGGATTGTAAAAGTAAATGTCTTTCATTTGTGATTATATTTCAGGCCTAAGTAAAACGTTGCTATTAATTTAGTGAATTTTAATATTTCCATAGTTAGTCAGGTCAAAAAAGGTTAGCCTAATTTTTTTTTTTTAGTATTTGTGACTAAATTTTACAATCCTAAAACTATGTAACATGTTTGTATCCGTGGGGGGAATGTCAACCAAATTGACTGCTAAGTATAGTTAAGTATAGGGGTCAATCTCGAGAAGCAATTAACAGCAAGTAATAGTATAAAGTATAACATAAATTGCTAATTGAAAAAACAAAAACTGAGGCAAGCAATAGTAATAGACAACGACAGATATAAAGATGATTTTTTGAGTTCATTTCCCGTGTAGGGTATTTTAAACATTTTAACTTTTAAAACTTATATACATTAAAAAACTTAAACTTTTATAATGAGCTATCTAATTTTTTTATAATATTAAAAAAATTTAAACTAAATTCACCTAGAAACCTAAAAAAATATAATGATGCAAAAAAATAGTGTAATAATTTACTTTACTCAACTAGAATTCTGACAAGTGACCCCCAAAAAAAAAGAACTAAGAATGGAAACCAAATTTAATTGTTAGCTCAATAAAGGGATATTGGGGGCTTGTGAAAATGATATCCAAAATGTCGGTGAAACGGAAATAGGTAGCAAGGCGTTGACGAAGGACCTCGATCCTTGGCAACCAAAAGGGTAAAAGACACACCCATCTTTCATCATGAAATGCATCAAGCACTTTGCATATTGACTAAGCTTATTATCGAAGTTAGGCCAAGCATATTCACCAAGCTGCATGGCTATACAATTATATCAGTTATTTCCTCGCTTCCACCTTAAAAAGCCTCCATGGGCACTTGCCAAAGAAGCATCAGGTACAAAATCATGGATTTTCGGCAAATATTACTGTCTTCCCGCTTCTGAGCTTCCCCTAATCGTTGTTCTTATTCATTTCTGTGGTCTCCTGCGAGAAAAAGAATTATTGTCAAGAAACTGTATTACGAACAACAGACTTCATGCTAGTTCAATGGATCTCCATGTAAGTGTACTGAATATACGAGCCTTATCCGGACAGTCAATATGATGGATCGAGAAGTGGCTGCTAGGCTGTGTTTGTTTGGAAGAGGAATCAAAATTACCGAGCCCACCCCACGAACATAACATTGTTGAAATTCAAAGGTGAACTGTGATGTAGTGAATACAATCGCAAGGAAATTAGATAGTAAAGGAAATTGGAGGAAGTAAGGGGATGGGAGGGATGAATGGGATGAGAAAATGGGAGAAACGGAAGGGAGATCGGGAGAACAGACAGAGCTGAGGAGCTTTGCAATCAGTGGAATCCAGTTTAGATCTTTACAGCTTGCTGACAGTGTACTCGTAGCTATGGTTGTTATTCAGCCTAACAATTAATTTACTTAATCTGACAACTAACAACCACTTGTTTCTTGTTTCTTCTTCAGTAGAACTAGAGAGATGCACCTGTTGTCCCTATTAGTGAAAAGAAACCTATCTGTGAAAAGTGAATACTATTGGGCTGTAATTTTTCATCCAATCTACTTCCAGAACCATATCACATCTTCCCAACTTGAGAATCTTAAATCAGCAGTGGAGGAGTGGCCTTCCATGGTCCACATAAAATTGCACACCGTGATTTGCTGAGCATCCTATGGCCAATAATGGCTACGTGGACTGTGAGATGAGAAATATCTTGTATGGTGCATTGTGCTGTGGCAAGCAGTCCTGGGATCCAAGGAAGCTGTGAGCGCTTCCACTATCAATCAAGATTGCAATTGACTGATTCAAAAACTCCCCTTCGTTTCAAATAGTATTATTGCATAAATTGCCTGACAGGGAATTTACAGAAGTCTCCCATGGTTCCTCCAGTGTGAGCTCCAGTTCACATTCCAAGAGTGGAGAATCTTGGTTGTGCCCATCATACATTGGAATTAAGCAATTGAAATTGTTTCCCCTCACCGGCCGAAGTATATTTTTAGAAGCATTTGTAACAAATGCCTAAGGTATTTTCTGTTAAAGGAGTAAAGGATTTCAAGCAGGGCCAGTGTTTGATGAAGGTGCAAGCTTGATGGGAGACAGTTTGGGAGAGAGCAGTGTTTTTCAAAGGCAGTAGGATTGAGTTTCGCAGTGTAGTTCCAGTTGTAAGGGGTCTTGCAGGAGGATCTGATTTTCTTGGATAAGGCTCCTAAGGTTTGTTCTTGTAATTTGGCTACATTTAAAGCATGAGGTAAAGAGGAAGGATGTGAGCTTTTTTACCATTGGTTGTGATTCCTCCTTCGGGGCACTGAGGATACTAGAGACAAAATCAGATTCAGATAGAGTAGGATTAAGCTGCATCATAAAAGGCTGTTAAATCTGCAGAGTGTTCCTCATATTCTGCCACTGTTTCTCTGCTCAAATTTGTTCAATTCAGGTACTATGCTTGTGCAAGACTTGTCACCAAATGTTTGGCAACCGTCCTCCTTGAAAACATCCCAAGAAACATGGCTGCGTCGTAGGATATAGACATGGAACCATACATATGTTTTTCCCTCAATGATTATAGGGGATATCTCCATTTTACGATACTCTAGGAAGTTCTCTATGGTGAATTATTTGGGGCATTTGCAGATCCACAATGTAGTCTGATTCCCATGAGATAGGGGGAACTAGGAAGTTCTCTATGGTGAATTATTTGGGGCATTTGCAGATCCACAATGTAGTCTGATTCCCATGAGATAGGGGGAACGTATAATGCCAGGTCAATTATCCACAATGTAAGCACCAGAATGATAAGCTTTAATGCCAGAATATGAATGTTTTTCTTGGTGGGGATTGTGCATTTTGAAGCGATCCTGGAGTTCATTGAATTTCTTATTCATCTTATCATCAAAATGTTTATTTAGATCAGCTTTAGTATATTAGCTCCAGATTACTTGATTATTTTGATGATAACAAACATTTTCACAATATATTATAAGTTTCCAATTTAAATATGTTCCGTCAATTAGAATTATTTGTTATCATCAAAATAATTAAAGTAATCTGGAGCTAACATGGTAGCCAAAGATTCAGTTTGAAATCTAGAGAACCCATTTTGGAATTCTTGTTGAATCTGTTACAGAATTCTGTCTGAAGCATTGGTTTGCCATTGTAACCATCATTTTTTAAGTTTCCAATTGGCCAATATGACTGCAAATATTTTGTGTTTGGGTAGAAAAAAGAGAGAGAAATGATGGCGGCTTTCGTTGGGATGGATCTTGCTGTAATACCGATTATTATCGATTGAATACAATCAGGAGGAAATTGGTTGGGGAAGTAAGGAAATTAGAGAAAATAAGGGGATGAGAGACCGATGAGAAGAGAAATAAAAGAAGTGAAAGGAGACAAGAAGAACAAACTGAGATGATGAGAATAAAATGAGATGAGGAACAATGGAATTTTACTTGATTCAATTCATGTCCTTCACAGCCGGCTGACAGTAATACTTACAGCTATAGTTGTTACTTAGCCTATCAACTAATCAAATCAATCTATCAACTAACTACTTGTTTCTTGTTCTTGATCTTGTTAAGTTGTTGCTGATTCTGGCATTGCTGCTTGCTGGTGTATTCTAATGCTACAGGGCTCAGCAGTTGCTGATAGTCAACTGCTGCCGTGGCTCAGCTCTCCCTGCTATGTAAAATGAATATTGTGGGAACTAAAAGATCCTAGCTGCCGTGGTATATGTTCTTCCGAGAGCTAAGAAGAGCAAAATTGTAAGAAGTCTAGACGCACAGTAGATTAGATTTGTTATGGCATCCTGTACTACGTAGACATTAAAAACATTTGTGACATTGGGTAGGCCTGGGTGAATTTTGGTAATTCTTCTAGACAGGGACTGAATGATAAACTTGAAACAGGAGAGACATTGTTAGGCATCCCTACTTCCTGACTTCCTGGCTTCCATTAGATTAATAGCGTAAGGGCAATTTCATTTTTGGGGGTACACGACTTCACCAGGTTATGGAGATGTCATCATAATGATGTAGTCATGGCATAGTTAGTCACGTCTCCAGTCTCAAACCCATAACTAATAATTAATAATTAAAACTTAACCCAAAGTTAGAACGGACCCTACAAGTGATACCATTAGACAGTTCTCATAATAAATAACAAGCCCAAAATCCAAATGCATATCCTAAATTTACTCCAAGATAAATTAGTACCTGATTAACAAAAATCCAAAAGCAAGAAAAATTATTTTTGAACTAGTATCTAATTTGCGAAAACACAAAATCTGAAATAATAGGCACTCCGGCCACCAAAATTCAAAACTTGACAAAAGTTATTCGAAACTATAATTATATTAAAACATCCAAAATAAGATAAAATCATCCTTAAGGCAATCTTTTAGAAATACTCTCCCAAAGTCTGAAGTCCCTATAAGCGACATCCAAACCCATTAATATGAAAAATTAGCAAAAAGGGGTAAAAAGGAACCCAACATTTAGTAAGACATACATTATTTATACATGTAGATAATCATAATTGAAATATGAGAAGGAACAATAATAATTATTTAAAACTAAAATATTGAAAATGTCAAAATATTGATAAAACATACAAAAATCGTATAAAAAAATGTAAGAATTAAGAACTAGTAATAATCTCACTAATAAAAATTGAATATTGAAGATCAGGTTATGATTGCTTCCACATAGCTAAAACCTATATACCGCTACTTATGATCCATAGATACGCTGATTAAATATTCTCGGTAGTCATGATCAAATGCCATTTTTTAACCTGTTGATGTTAAATTTGATCTTCAATTTGCAAATAATATACTAAAACATATTTGAACATATTCTATCAATTCTCTACAACAGTTCTCATTTAATTAAAAGCTGAAAACTCTACATCGAAAAATAAATATACAAAATTTTTTTCATATTTGAAAAACAAATTATCTTTATTAAAGTTAAAGTAGAATTTTTACTAAAATACTTACACAAAGAGGCATTCAAGGATCATTTTTTAAAGATTTTAGGGTTTCAAAATAATATGCTTAAATTAAGACACAAGTTTTCAAAAGCTCATGGAATAGAAACACTAGCACGCATGCAACCTAATCATAAAAGTAGGCAAATATCACATGCATGAATATTTGAATAAGAAATAATAAGAGTTTTTCAAAAAGTCTAACAATAAAGGAAGAAATGGCTTAAATGCACTAGCCTTTGCTTGGATTTATCGAAAATTTGCTTGAAAAAATTTTAAATTGACTTCCTCCTTTCCCTTTCTTCTCCTTCTCTCAAAATTTCGTGAGAAGTGAAGAGAAAATCAATAGAAAGGCCTTAAATAGAATGGTTGTACTCATGCGCCCATCAGGCACACCAAAGTGATTTCCTAATCATGCAGACGTACGATCGCCTATCAGGCAATTCATCAAGCACAGATATATTGGAACAAACACACTTATGAACTCATTAGGCTCACATTAAGCGCAAAAATACTACTTTAAACATGCTCATAGGTAGCTTAGGTGCATATCATGCGCTGTTTTAGCCTGTACCACTACAATGCAAAACTTAATTTCTAACCTGAACCCACAAGTAACCTAAGTAATTCACTAATTTACTTTAATTCAAAACTACTATATAAATATTAGTGTTTCAATTTCATATTTTTTTCCTCATAAAAATTTTATTCTCAAAATTTACGTATCTCAATAAAGAAACAAATGAGGGTACTTCTCCCAAATCTCATCTACTCGTTCTGATGTGGCCTTTTCATAAGAATCGTTCATTTATAACAGTTTGACCAAAGGAATGACTTTAGTGCGAAGCACTTGGTCCCATCATCCTAAAATTTGAATTGGTTCTTTAACGCACATCAAATCATTATTAATCTTTAATGGTTTATACTAGATAACTTATGAAGGGTTATAGACATATTTGCAAACCATTAATATGTGAAAAATATTATGAAAGTCAACCAAATTAGGTGATAAAGTTAATTTATAAGCCACCTCTCCAATCCTTTTCAAAATTTGGAATGATCCAATAAATTTTTGCTTCAACTTCCTTCTAACCAAAACTTCAAGACTCCTGTAGACGAAAATATCTTCAAAAACATATGATTTCCAACTCCAAAACATAATTCAATCCTCCTATGATCTACATAATTATTTTGTCATCTTTGAACAACTTGAAGTCAATCTCGAATCGAATGGATTTCATCTGATATCTCTTGGATCACCTCTAGTCTGAAAAGTCTTCGATATCTAATTTCATCCCAACTAATTGGAGAATGACATCTTCTTTCATACAGTGCTTTAAAATGTGTCATATCAATACCCGTCTAAGAATTGTTGTTATAGGTAAACTCGACTAACAACAAGTAGCCATTCTAATTTCCTTTAAATTCTAAAACTGATGCTTTTAGTATGTTTTCTAAAACCTGAATTGTTCGATCTAATTGTCCTTTTGTTTGACTAACAACAAGTAGCCGTTCTAATTTCCTTTAAATTCTAAAACTGATGCTTTTAGTATGTTTTCTAAAACCTGAATTGTTCAATCTAATTGTCCTTTTGTTTGTGCATAATATATTGTGTTGAATTTTAACTTGGTACCCAACTCTCGATACAGACTTTCCCAAAATATGAATACAATATGGTGAATTAGGTGAAGGTAGGTAAAGAGAGGGATTCAAACCCTCAATAAACGAAGATCTTGATTTGACACCATCGAAACTAGAATCCTATGAAATTTGAGTACGTACAATCCTACCAAACGGTTCCTTGAAAACACCATCATAAGGGCAATAAAACAAACCAACTTCATTAACCGATCAACAATTACGCATACCACATCACAATTCCCTAATATTCTCAGTAAACCTAACACAAAATCTATCGTTATGTGCTCCCATTTCCAATTAAAAGTTGGCATTGGTTGCAAAAAAACCTGATGGTCTATTATATTCGGCCTTTACTTGTTGACAAATCGTATACCCATCACAAAATCCATCATTATGTGCCCTCATTTCCAACTTGGAGTTGACATTGATTGCAAAAGATCTGATGGCTTATTATGTTCGACCTTCACTTGTTGATAAATCATATACCTTTCTATAAAAATTGTAATTTTCCTCTATATATTTCTCCACCAACATATTTTTCACAAATCATGATATATTTTATTTATCCCTGATAGATCGTGACAAATACGATCTTGAAACCTCAAAATACAAGAATATAAATAATTACCCAAACACTGTTAAACAATCCGAATATAATAATTACCCAAACACAAGATCCAAGGTCACACCCAAAAGTGGATCTAAATACTCGCCAACCGTTAGACTTAGACCATAAGGAAAAGTGTTTTAAACCGAAATTAGAGCACCCAATATTACAATATCAAACATTGTACTAACATTTAACTATTCTCGACTTGTGGCCAAATGAAAAGTTTTGAACCCAAACCTCAAACTGCTAATGCAAATAATTGAAATACATTTAAACATCTAAAACATTCTAAAACTGCTTCCTCCGAAAATATTCTCTGTCATCCGACAATCTTGTAATTGCATCTGAGCTCATTAATCAAAAAAGTTAGCAAAGAGGTGGTAAAAGTGAACTTAATACTCAACAAAGCACATAAAATTTTATATATATGGATATAGCGAATGAGAAAGCAAGAGATGATATAGATGATCAAAATTCAAAATACTGATAGTATCGAAAATGCAATAAAACATGTGAAAATCATACATAAATATATGAATGTAGGGCATGCCAAAGTCATGCAAACGTACAAACATAAAACCTAAGAAAATCATTCGAACAGATGAAACACGTAAACATAAAACATGCCAAGTTTGTACAAATGCATAAAATCATACAACATATAAAGATCTTTCAAATGTTTAAGAACATGAAATATGAAAAAAAAAAAAAATCTTTCAAACATATAAGAATTAAAAATCAGTGATGATCACACTAACAAGGATCAAATATCAAAATTCGGATTATAATTATTTTCATATAGTCAAAGACCATACACCATTATTCACAACTTGTAGGTGCTCCAATTATAAGTTATTTTCTATAGTCGGGGTCAAACACCACTTTTTCTATATGTGAATGCTAGATTTTACATTTTATTTGCAAATGATATACCTGAACATCTCCAAATATATTTCATTAATTCTCTATAATGATTCTTACTCGATTAAAACTGAAAAATCTAAATCAAAATACAAATATACAATTGTTTCCTCAAAGATGGAAAAACAAGTCACTTTTATTAAAATCAAAATATAGTTTTATTTACTTTATCAACAATTAAAAGACATGCAAAAACATTTATACAAGGATTTGAGGATTCCAATATGGTAAGCATGAAATTCAGACATAAGCTTTTAAAAATTTCATGAAATGAGAATCAATTGACATGCATACATGATACAATTAAAGAAAGCAAGCAAATATTACATGCATAGATATTTAAACAAGAAACATTTAGAGATTTCAACAAAATTCAGCAATAAAGGAAAAACAAGCTTAGATGTACTTGATTTTACTTGAAATTATCAAAGATTTGGTTGGATTTTACTTTAAATTCACTTCCTCCTTTCTCTCTCTTCTTCTCTCTCTTTCCCTCTTCTCTTTCTCTCTGCTCTCAATAACTTGATAAAATGAGTAGAATTGGCCAGAAACCTCTTCAAATAATAGACTAGAGCTCATACATGTATCAGACATGATGTCTCAATTATGCCTACGCACGAGCACATATAAGGTGTCAAGATTTTGAAACAAACACGCACAAGTGCCCATTATGCGCATATTAAGCATGGCGATTCTATCTCAAACATGCTCATGCGTGACTCAGGCATATGTTAGGCACCACTCAAGAAGAACTTATTTCGGTCCAGCTATTTTTGGCCTAAACCCACAATTAACCTCGATAATTCATTAATTTAATTAAATTTAGCATCTTTAAAATAAATATTAGGGCTTTTAACTTATAGGTGAACCCCAAAGTAGCACACTAGTCAAATGAAGTCCTTTTTCAAACATTCTTGTGGTTGCCACTTTAACTTTTTTAACACCGAAGGAACCATTCTAGATGGAGCCTTAGAAATTGGAGCAGATTCAAGCATCACTTTTATCTAGAACTTGATCTCCTAACTTGGTGGCAACCCAAGTAGGTCTTTTAAAAATATATCCTCGAATACCCTTACTATCGAAATCTCCTCAACCAGCACATTATGATAGCTAGCGGTTGTATCATAGGAAAGGTATGTTTGACACTCACCTTTCAATAAGTCTCATGCATGTAGGGTGGAAATCACATAGACATTATGACTTCCAGTAGCGGTAATATAGAAAAAAGAATGCTTGACACCTGCTTATCAATAAATGACATGCACATATGGCAAAAATTATATAAGTTGATTCTTTTTATTTATTTCCTTAAAAATAAAAAAGTTCATAACCCGAAATCGAAAAAAATACCCTCTAGTAGAAACAACCCACACTGGTATGAAAAATGCCAACCAATCCATATCTAAGATTATATTAAAGTAGTGCATATCCAACAAAATTAAATCTACAACCAGCTCAAACCCATACACGTAAAGTGCACACATAGGGTATACAATATTAGTTATGAAGGATGTACTCATAGGCGTAGATCCCAATGAATGATCCATGATCGAAAGCAGTGAATGCAAATGCCATACAAACTTAGAAGATATAAATAAATACATAAACCCTAGGTCCATTAATACTTGTACTAAAGTTTTGAAAATTAGGAACTTACCTTCCACCACTGAACGAGATCACATCCTTAGCCATTTCTGCAAAAAGCTTTTCCCAAAATACTTGGCTTTCTAGCTGATTGTCTCAAGGAGTATGGACATTCCTTGGTTATATGTCCAAATTGGTCACAATTGAAACACGCTCCAATTTGCTTGTAGCATGGACATCCTCTATGGAACTTCCTAAAATGATTGTACAGGACTTCGATTGTTGTTGCTTGCCTGATGCTCCTAGGATTTCGAACACATAATTAAATAATTATGTACAGAACTCCCTAATACAAACCTTGTCAAATCCCTAGTTTCGAACACATAATTAAATAATTAATAATTAAAACTTAATCCAAAGCCGGGATGTAATCCTATAAGTGATACCATTAGACAATTTCAATAATAAATGACACTCCCAAGATCTAGAAGCCACATCCTAATATGGCTACAAGATAAACCAATACCTAATAAATGAAAATCCAAAAGGAAAAGCATTTTTGAACTAGTATTTAATTTGCAAAAACATAAAATCTAAAATAATATGCACACTGGTCACCAAAATACAAAACTCAACAAAGATTATTCTAAACCATATCTAGATCAAAATATCCAAGATTAGATAATATTATCCTTAAACAAATCTTTTAAAAATGCTCTCTCAAAGTCTGAAGCCTCTACAAATATCATCTAGGTCTACTAATTTGAAAAGTTAGTAAAAGATAGTAAGAGTGAGTTTAATACTCAACAAAGCATGCATAATCTATATATGTAGATAATTATAAATGAAACATGGGAATGGACAATAAAAGTGATCGGAAGCTAAAATACTAAAAATGTCAAAATATCAATAAAATACATAAAAATAGTATGGAAATATAAAAATTAAGGATCGATGATAACTCAACAACAAATGTCAAATATCAAAGATTGGGCTATGATTACTTCCACATAACCAAATGCCATGTGGCACTATTTATAACCCATAGGTGGACTGACTATATATTATTCTTCATATTCAGGGTCAAACACTACTTTTTTAATTTGTAGATGTTAAGTTCAATATTCGATTTGCAAATAATATATTAAGACATGTCCGAATAAATTTCGTCAATTTTATACAACGGTTGATCTTTAATTTAATCAAAACGAAAGACTTTACATTGAAAAACAAATATACATATTTTTCCTCATATTTGAAAAATAAATTATCTTTATAAAAATTAAAATAGAGTTCTCACCAAAATACTTACATAAAGAGACATTCAAGAATAATTTGTCAAAAATTTTAGGATTTCAAGATAATATACTTAAATTAAAGTACAAGCCTTCACAATCTAATGGGATGGAAGCAAAACTAACATACATACAACAGAATCTCAAAAGATATAGGCAAATACCGCGTGCATAATTATTTGAACAAAAAATGATAGGAGCTTTCTAAAAAGTCCACCAACAAAGAAAAAAATGTCTTAAATGCACTTGCATTTATTTAGATTTACCAAAGATTCGCTTGAAAATACTTCAAATTTACTTCCTTGTACTTCCTCTTTCTTCTCCTATTCTTCCTCTCTCTCTTTTCTTAAAATTTCATCATAAATGTGCTAAAGTTGGTGAAAAGTTCTTAAATAACAGGCTAGTGCTCATGCACCCATTATGTGTGCATTAGGCATGATGTCCAAATCATGCCTCCACACAAGTGCCCGTTGGGTTTGCATTAGGCGCAGATATACTAAAACACACTCATGCACACATCAATCGCATATTAAGCACAGAAATACTGTCTCAAACATGCTCATGTAGAGCACAGGGGCCGCTCATTCCTGTACCACTAAGGTTCAACATTTTTTAACCACAATTAATTTTAATAATTTACTTCAATTCAACATTACATAAATTTTAGTGTTTTGATCTCACACAATCATATTTGGATCTTGTGAATGTAATAAGAATCTTCCATAGCCTGCAATATTGCAGCAAAGCACTAAGATCTATGACAGTGGTCCAACGCAAATAAAACAATTATTCTCACCGTATCTTAAGGTGGCACAATATCAAGGACCTGCCCAGTGTACTCTGTTAGGAAAGAATGCCAAGAATGAGATCTTGAAGTAATTAGTATTTTTTCATATATACAACAATTTTTCCACGTTGTTGTATTTATGGAAACACTTTCTGGAAAGAAACGACCAATATTAGCGGGTAGATAGTTTTTGTTAGAGGATCGAGACGAGAAACTTAGGGAGGATCTTTTCCAAGTAGTATCATGAGAAAACCTTATCAAAGGCACTTGGCAAACCTTTACCAAAAGGGAAAATCATATACCTTTTCAAGCATAACCATCAAAAAGCAGGGAAGCTTTTGTTGCAAAAATTTGCTACAGATCATCGTGATGACAAATGGCTTCTCTAAGTCATAAGAACACCCAGTGAGTACTTTGGGAACAAAAAGACATTTGATGCCAACAAATCACAAAGAGTAATTAATATAGTTCTAGTATACAATCAATCATCAATCCATACACATCTCCTGCCTTCTCTCCCCTCAACATTCCTCCCTTTGGCTCCCTTTGGCCCTAGGAGCATCAACATCCAATGTTCCAGACCATTAGGGAAGGACTGTTGCACCCTTCTTCCAGGAGAAAAAGCCAGCACATTTTCCATCTAGTTGGTGACACGTAGGAAGCTAGGGCCTTATGGTATAGTATTTGGAACTGCATAAAACTATTCAAGTCCAGCTCACTGATACACCTAGAGAGGCAAATCAAGAGGCATGCCCACTTGCAACCTATGCTATGTGCTTTAGCTCTTCCCAAATAACATTATCTTTTACTATTCTAGACTTTCTTAGCATAGATATCCATATCAGCCCACCTATGCTATAAAACCGACTGTCAAATGTTTCATGTTAGTTGGTAGCAAAACATGAGTAAATCTAGCACAAGTTCCTGTTATTGATTCATGGCCCATTGGTTGATCTCTTCGTAACTAATTTGTGTTTGGTTGTTCTTCTAGAACCATTTAATTCATATGTGGGCTTTAAGCTATACTCAAATATTAGTTTTTTTTTTCCCTCAATATTAGTTCATCCAACCAGTTTGGTGGTAATGCTTCTCTACTGAGGTGACGTGGGATTCAAAATATTGCATTTTCATATAAACTTCACTAGTTGGCCCACTGTGTACTATGCACATGACAACCAAATAATTATAAATGTTTATGATAACCAATTAATATAAGTTTGTATCAATTTGCTCTTGTGGAAATTTGCATATAAATGAGAAAGCTCTTGGGACTGGTTTACTCCCTTGTGGGTACTCAACAAACGAAGACGTCATCTGAGATTGCACAGAATTTGTACTGAGTGTTGCAGCAGAAGGGCTGAGAACTTTATGCAGCAGAAGGCCCGATGACCAACTGCAACAAGGGACAGAGGACTTCGTGGAGATATGGCTCGATGACCTATGTAAGAAATGGCCGGTCAATGACCGGCCATGGAGCCACGAAAGCAAGTAGGCAAAGGCGCAGAAGCCTTTGGAAAAATGTTGATCAACACGTTGACCGGGCAAGAGCTAATGGGCACGCAGATGACTGAAGGAGCACGGACAGCCAAGGTTGCAGATGAAGGCGTGTGCGGTGATGGATGACTAAGGACATGGGATATTCAAGGTCATTGTTATTGCCTAGAGACCAAAGAATGCCAGAGGACTCTTGTGATGGCCAAGGGCATAGATGGTCTGGGGATTTGAGTGCAGCAACAACTGAGGACGTTGTGGACAGCTGGTAATAAGTTGTGGACAATTGACTCTGCAGAACAGGTGACAAACCTGCAATGTGTGCGCCGTCTGTATAGATGTCAAGCTGTAGAGTTGGTGGGCAAATTGGTCGCAGGTTGTAGGTGGTAGGCGCTTGTCCACATGCATCTGCCTATTAGAGGATGGTCTCTGGGCAGAGCATTATTTATATGCATGGTCGGCATGCTAGGCTGCGGGTGTGAAGACACCAAGAGGTGTGTGTGGTAGCACCAAGTGGGTGAGAACACCAAGGGCTGTGGGCGCCGGTCGCATAAGTGCGGTGTAAAATGTCTTTGAGTAGATAACACCACAGTGAGATGAAGGAGAGAAGAAAAATAGTGAGATAATAGGAAATGAGAGTTTCCTTGCTCTAGTGAAGTTTTTCTTATTCTCAATTCTCAGGGGGCTTGTGTAACCAGAATGGATTGCTATATTCTGTCTCGGGATTTTTGCAACCACATCTTACATAATGGACTTATTGATGAACTTTATATCCCATAGTTTTTCCCCTTAGTTGAGAAGGGATTTCTACGTAAAAAAAACTGTATATATCTTTTGTTCTTATTCCTACTTGAAAAGGGACTTTTTATTTTAAATTTTACAATCAAATTTCGACCATGGTAAAAATAGTGGAAGCAGAAAAAATTAAATATTCAATACACGTAAAGAATATTTATATCTAGATACTAATGATACTAACAAGCATGCAAAATATAAACGAGTATAAATAATCAAGACACGATTTTTGGTAACGAAGGAAAAACTCGATACCCACGATAATCGAGAAAAATTCTCCGGGCTTTAACAGCCAGGGAAACAATGCACTATGAAAATAAAATTACAGATCGGGTAATAATGACGTTCTAACCTAGCCGACTTACTCCTATCTTGCAATCCCTACCAAGGAACTCCTTGAATTTGCCCGCAGCAACGGAACCGGATATCTTCCGGTCTTCACGTCAATCTTCCTTATTGAGCCACTTGAATTGCCGAATACGATCAAGTCTCCTTCTTCAACGTATCGACGTCTCCAACGAAGGTAAAAGAATGGAAGTGTTTAAACGGTAAAGAGAAAATGCAGAGAAACTTCGTTAGAACATCAATCACAAAGGTGTAGCTTTTGTTTTCTCAAATAGAGTAAGACCAATGGAGTATACACAAGTGGGGCACAAAACTAGTCTGCCAAGAGTTCTTAGGTTTCAAAATTATAAGATAAGTATTTATAGAGGGCGTAAAAACCGCATTCAAAAAATTGCCCGTTGCCGCGGCGCTCGAGCATGCGGCGGAACAGGCGCACGGAGGGTTTCCAAAGAACCCTATGTGCGCTCGAGCGAGAAGAGGGCGAACATTGAACGCGACCTTTCGGGATTTTACACTTGAGCGCTTGGCAAGCTCACGACCAGTGCAAGGCTTCGGGTTTTTGAGATCGAGCGGGTAGAAAGCTCACGGAGAGCGCAGGGCCTCAGGATTTTAGGCTCAAGCGGCTGGAGAGCACACGGCAGACGTAGTATTCATGGAAGGCGAAACGGACAGCAACAGGTGTATGTTGATACAGCACTTCGACAATTCATAACCCGACATCGATGTAATATTACATATGGTCACGGAATATGCAAATCATAAAAATGACCCTAATACTACTAAATAGTAGCTGACGATGATCGGGGGATTCGGGTATTCCACTACTACCAGATCGGGTGGATTCGAGTGTTGAACCCCAACAAAAGCACCTTCCGGTGGTGGTTCTTATATGTACCTTAACTAGCATTCAACCATTTTTTTTTAAATGGGAAACAATTTTTATATTTAGAAAAAAAAAATGCTAAGGGTTTTCATATAGTGCAAAAAAATTTTATACATACAGAACAAAAAAGAAAGATAATACAATAATATATTGTTAACAGAAAAAAATCAAAATAATTTTGCATTGCACCTAATTACTTTCCAATTTAATCAAGTGTGTTTACGCTAATTCCAAAGGTGCACCAAACTTAAGCTTGAATGGACACTAACCAAGGCTCATTTCTGGGCAGGTGTTGAAAATTTTGTGTGCACGCGCCTATGCATGTACCTGTTTACTGTAGCTGACTTTTGTCAACTTCTTTTTGCATTTGCTCACTTGTGTGTAGCATTTTTTATTGTTATTTAGTTTTCAGATTTTCCATATAATAAAGTGATATCTTACTCCATGACTTAGAGGAAACAAGTGAACAATAGGCTCACAATTACTTCGGTCCAATTTGAATGTCTAGTTAGTTTGGTCCAACTATTCCCCCTCAATTCTTCCATATCCCATCTGGAGATATAATTCTAATTTCTGCACAACCAAATGAATCATAGCTTGTGAAGGCACTCAATATTTGCAACACGGTGAACTTTTGCCCTCATCAGGAAAGTAACTGTTGCTTTAAAAAAATTACATTTACAACATGTTAATTACTGATTCTAGCTAACAACTGCTGGTAAGGAACACAGTTTCCAAGTACATCAATACCTTATGTGTTGCAGCATCGCTCAATTTGCTAGAAAGGAAAGAAAGACATTAACTAAACTAATAATCTATCAACCAAAAACCTCGGATCCTTCAAAATGAAGGCAAGTTCGACATCAAATTACTTTTTCACTAAAGAAAAACGTCTTATCAATAAATATACATTATGAACGAAACAAACGTCAAAGACTGCAAATGGAAAATCTTAGCAAGAAAACAGCAATGGTGGACAAGAGCGGAAAAGGCAACAGCAATTTGTTCATTTCATTCACTTAATTAACAATTACAAGAAATGAATCAGACAGCAACAAAATCAAATAAGTAATATGAAAACAGCATTAAAACTGAACATTAATCACATATAGAAACGTAGAGGGAAGGACGAAAGAGAAGACTAACTGTGGATCGAACCAGAGGTGATTCGAGATCATGTGAGCGCAGGGACATCTTAGCAATTTCCAAGACAGCTGCCTCTCGAACAGCTGGATTATCGCTAACCAGGCTATCGTAGGCAGCTTGGAAAGCATCTTGCCAGAAACGGGGCAGGAGAATTTTGGACCCTCGACCAAGCGTATACACATTCCACATTTGCCTGACCACTTTCTCTCTCTCGATCACTTCCTAAAGCCCAACAAAAATCAATCATTCAACGCTACACACAGAATATCATCTGACAGCCAGAATAAAAAAAAAAAAAAAAGCAATCCAATCCTGCTATTTCGGTTTCCGTCAGCATTTCAAAATCTTTAGTATTTCATCTACAATTAAATGAACATTTTATCTACACAGCCAAAAAGAAATGATTCGCGATTAAACAAAGAGACAAAAAGAGAGAGAGGAGACCAGTATATCCAGGTCGTCGAGGGTAGTGAAACCGATATCGTTGTGGTCATTGATTAAATTTCCGACGGAGGATTTGAGAGTAATGGTGCCGGTGAACATGGACCAGAGAGAGAGTAGTAGCAGAGCAGCCATCGCCCAAATTTTGTAATTATACTTGCCACATGGGCTCATCTCTGAAATCTCCCTATTCGCCAGCAGGAGCGGCGGCGGCGTTGCCACCACTAAGGTCTCTTCTTTCATCGTCTTCATTTTTGGTACTTCACACACACACACACACACACACACACACACGCACAGAGGAAGAGAGAGAGAGAG
>JAODPA010117674.1:0-18581 GCA_025585075.1 Nepenthes mirabilis
AATCACGGAATAATTTAATAAATTCAATAAGTATATATACAATGGAGACGAGAATTAATACACTTAATTACAGTTGTCTTAAACTAACCATAATTACATGTCATAATATAAATCACCATCATTTAATTGTTGGATATTTATGGTGTTGACAGTATACTATATATCACTTTTGTTAACACTTTGGCTCTTCTTTCATGCCTTTGGCTCCAATAAGCAGCTAGAAAGGAAACTAGTTATATAATATAATTCATCCAGTCTGTTTTCAATGCACTAGAATAAAGTTTACAGCAAGGGAAAAAATGTTTGCCTATTGTAACACGAATAACTTCCCCTGTGACTGTCTCCAGAGATGGCGGGTCTTTTGATAAGGTAGAAACTGATTCTACTCGCATATATTTAGCCTCCTTTGCTATTAATTGGTTTGAGCTCTCAGGGAGAAAATCTGTTTTCCGAAGGAGACGGTGGTTCCCGATCTTGCGGTCGTGCTCTAGTAGATGTCTGGTGATTAGATGCAGCAGTAGGTTGATGAATTCTTGGTGTATACTCATCTTAATCTTAAAATCAGAAAGACAGCTCAATCAAAGAACAAAATTAAACAATAATGGCAAAAAAAAACATCATGCACAGGGAAACAGAGTTTGAATTCCAACTAGTATATGTCAAATGGCAATCTGAGCACCAAACCCAAATGCTCATACCAACACAATACTATTAGGCCAGTCAATTTGCAATTGCACGACAAAACCCAAAATTGACAAGCAAGAATAACAGATTGATTACAACCAACAGACCAAAAAGCCGACATAGAAAGAGTAATAGTGACATGGAGTTACCTTCTTGTCGAAGAGAGAGGAGGCAGCAACAGTGGCGAATTGCTGGGCATTCGAAGCCCTCGCGACGCTTCTTTTGCGAGCTCTCTTCCTTACTATTCTTTTGAATCTCAACTATGTTATCCTCCCTCATTCTTCGGCCTTTCTCTGTATCGATACCCCAGTCCTAGGGCTAGGCCTCAGCAACATGTTTGGACTTATCCGATCGACGACAAAAATCTAAGAGAGAGATAATAGAAAACAATGATATAATCTCAACCGTTACGGAGAGAGGTTATTATGAAAGTTACTTTTGGTAGCCCATCGGAAGTATATTTTCCCCTTCGGATGGAGGTCCTAGGTTCAAACCTTGTCCCTAATCCCCGCTTTTTATTCACAATGTGGATTTCCCTTCTTAGGAAAAAAAGAAGATGAAGATCTGATTCCCTAAAAGCAAATTTCCAAATTAAAAAAAAAAAACCTTGAAAACCACAAAATGGAATGTAAAAGAACGAAGCAAGAATTGCCGCAGTAATCGGCCACATATCTATGGCCATCTTCCCGTGCATATGAGCCCATTGTGCAAACCAGAAAACATAGAAGTTACAAACCCATATATCTTACGTAAATTAGTCCTAATTTTGTACATCTGAAGCTTAAGGAAACCACAAGAATTGATCAAGTTTGACATGCAATCTATCAAGTATTTTTCTTGCATTAGTAATTGTAGTGTAAATAACCAAAAAATTTATATGTAGAGTAAAGCGTCAACAAAGAACCAAAAACAACAATAGCAAGTATAGCGTCAATCTAGACTCTAAAAAAAAAAAAAAAAAAGGGGGGATGAACTTCCATCAAAAAAGAGCATCTAGTGGTGAAACAGTCTTCTTGAACATTCAAAGTGGTGAAACAACTCTATCAAGTAGCTGTTGAGATTAGATACACCTGCCTCAAACAAACAGAAAAGTCCAAACAAATCACATGCACTAAGACAACCCCCAAAATCCGGCTACCATCCCAATTGCCTCTCGGACCGCGTAAAAGCTAACGGTTCCAATGAAACACAAACAAGTGAAACAAAAACTCTGAACAGCCCTAGAACTGCTAACAAAATAGGAACCAAGGAACCATTTCTCAAAATTCCATCATTCGCATTGAAATAGTAATGCAGTAGAAAAGAGGAACAGCCCACAAAAAAACAATTAAAAGAACTTCAAAATTATCTGATGGGTACGCTTATAATGGGCTAGCCCAAGAAGGAAGAACGACCCACGCCCACAAAGGCCCGTAGTGCCCGGACGGTCAACGTCAGCCGTTGATTGGATGAAAGACCAAGGAGATCGGCAGAGCTCAATGACAGGACGGACGACTGGTTCACGAGGCAGTCAACACTTTTGTTGACCGGAAGGTCACCAACAGGCCGGTCTAAAAGTAAGTCTCATGTGGACCAAACCCAGTTTGGCCAACACTTTTGTCTTCGACTAGCAACTGTCTTCTTTCCTGATTTCGCGCCTCCTGCAGAAGGAAACCTCCATTACAATGGCTACATCCAGGATCAACGCGCATCCCTGAAGAAAAGCGCTAGAATCCTCCTCCTGTCTGCAAAGAACCATAATGGTTACAAACGTAGAAGGAAGGCAATCAATCCAGGAAGCCGTTACCGCTATTAAAGCTCCACGCCAAAAAAGGCAGCAATCCCAGCAAAGCACGGGTATCAAGCATTTCTACACAACGAAGGTCGCCTAACACAGTGGCTATAAAAGCCATGGATTCTCGCTCCGAGGCACGTTCAAATTGGCTTACAAAACGCTCAGTCTGCCCACAAAAGCTCTCTACTGCAAAAAGCTCTCACGCTTACAGACACCCTCTCTGTCTTCCTCTATTTGCCACTACGTTCTCAGAGAACACAGTGCTTAGAGCCAACGCTTCTCACGAGACGCAAAAGCCTCTCTCAATGATAGCAAACCCACTGACACAAACACTTTCCTAGCATTCTCATTGCATTCATTTTCTTTTACCTTCTTAATTCGAAGGCTGATTTATGACTTAAGTATTAGAGTATTTTCGGTGGGACAATATCTCGTTGACACCTGACCTCCTATTTTTAACTGTAGTGTGCAAGATCAAAACTCAATGAACGAAGTCGGATTCAAATGATCCACTTGATTCGAACCTGTTCAGAACTCAGATCCAGGACGCATCATTGGTGCTGTCTATGAGAACGCTTACGAAAAGCCAACCACCTTTCTCCAATACCTTTCTCAACTTCACCTTCTAGATCAACAGCATCAATTAGAATAGTGAACATAAGAGTACAAGCTAGCGAGCCAGCTATAAATGTGACCTCACCCGACAAGAATTACGCTACTGGTAATCTAGTTAATATGGTGGTCAATGAGATATCCGCCCCATTTTTCCAGAACCTATTGGAGCACATGAACAATACTAATAAAATGCTCCAAATTCTTTACTCCTGCCAGGAGAACATAGAGTAAAGGGCTCTGCCCGCAGCAGTCCCTACTCCGGCTTCCAAAATAGGAGGCCAAAGGAAGAAGAAGCAGACAAAGAGATCTAGGAGGCCGGCCAACACTCAGACTCTGGAGGCTTAGCACGCTAAAAGTCGTCCAAGGCTTAAAGAGCGATCAAGAAGCATCACTCCGGAGGAAAGTCTTGAACGAAAGAACCCCCGATACTTTCAGGCAGAGACCAGGACCCAAGCTCAGGAGGGAGCCACCCAGGTTGTTAGATCCACTAGTGGCTGTAGCCGGCCAGCTACGCGCCACCCCAGAGAAAGAACGGAATTGAGAACATATCTCAATTTTAAAAGATCAGGCAATGCTGCCCAAGCAGATCCAAGATTGGAGAAGATCTAGAACCGCGTGTTCAAGGATGACGAACATGCTATAGACCTCGACAGATCTCCTTTCACGGCAAAAATCTTGAACCGTCCGATGCCGGTAAAATTTAAGATGTTGCCCCTTGACTCATACGATGGGAGCACTGATCCTATGGATCACATCGATCATTTCCGCACCCATATAAGCCTATAAGGGTTGGAGGACGTAACGATGTACCGCTACTTCCCACTTACATTGAAGGAAAATGCTCGGATCTGGTTCTATCACCTCCTCTCAGATTCGATCAGGACCTTCAGGGAGCTAACTAATCTCTTCTTACTGTAGTACGCCTCCAACCGTCGAGAAGAGAAGCAGTCTTAGCACCTCTCCTACATCAAGTAGAAGCAGGGAGAGAATCCGTAAAAATTTTCGGATCGCTTTGTGCATAAGATAGAAAGATCCCCAAGCTCATAGAGGAGATGAAGTTTGACAGTTTCATCTTAACGCTGGCATATGGGTACTTCATTAGGCACTTGGTACACAAGAATTCTCAAACATTTCGGGAGGTGGAATCTATCATCAGGGTCTACGCCGTAGCAGAGGAGGCCAATGAGGCTAAACATCCTGAGCGGACTGAATAGTCTCACTCTTTCCCTGCTGAGGGAAAAAGAAAGAATAGTGGCGGTGATAACTCTCACAGAAAATACCACAGGATCGGACCACCAGAGCAAAGGGACTACGGGCCGATCAACCTAATGCCCCTGACAGACATGCATTCGAACGTCCTCATATAGATCAATGGGAGAAATTCCTTAAGTGGCCCAAACCACTTAATTAAGTAGAGGGAGAAAATCCAGCCAAGTACTGTGATTTTCATCGATCTTTCAGACACTTCACAGAAGATTGCAAGACTCTTCAGTGGGAGATTGAAGAGCTGATCCGAAGAGGCCACCTCACCAGGTTCGTTAAGAACTCTGGCACTGCGGGCAGAGAAGGACCAGAACCTTTCCCTCCACGGAATCAAGCCGCAGCAGAAGTGGTCAATATGATCACGACTCGGTCGGCCAAGACTCCGACAGACCGCAATGAGTAGTAAACTGGGAGGAAGAAATAGCGCACTGAAGACAATGTAATTAGCTTTAGCGATAATGACTTGGAACATGTAATCTCCCCCATGTAGATCCCCTTATTGTATCCGCTCTCATTTCGAACGATAGAGTTAACTACCAACTGAAACGAGTGTTTATTGATAATGAAAGTTCTCGTGATTTGCTTTATTTTGACGCGTTCTTTAAATTTGGTTTAAAAAAGAGTTAGTTAAAATTTGCCAAAGGTCCGCTGTACGGCCTTGACAAC
Source organism: Nepenthes mirabilis (assembly GCA_025585075.1). Classification (NCBI taxonomy): domain Eukaryota; kingdom Viridiplantae; phylum Streptophyta; class Magnoliopsida; order Caryophyllales; family Nepenthaceae; genus Nepenthes; species Nepenthes mirabilis. Next base: position 5,003 of record JAODPA010117674.1, read on the forward strand.
GAGCTAGTGCCTGTCCAAGGAGCGATCCAGTTGGAGGTCACCCTAGACACATACCCAAGAACGACGAGTCGTACACTCACATTCTTGGTCGTTGACTTGCCTTTCATCTACAACACTATATTAGGCTGCCCATGCCTAACGATATTTCGAGCCATCACTTTGATACTACATCTCAAGATGAAGTTTTCAATAGCATGCGGAGTGGGTGAAGTCTTAGGTGACCAAGTCACCGGGTGGACATATTACATGTCTCAGATCCCTCCGAGTGGTAGCGCCAAGTCGGCAGGAGAACTCGACCATCAAAACGAAGCAACTCTACAGCAAGCGCAATCTGGTGAGACAACCGATCTAATCCCACTAAACCCGGAGGACCCAGAAAGGTGCGTATAGATTGGCAGCTCACTCACGGGTATACTGTGTGATGAGCTTATCACATTCTTGTGACAGAACGCTGAAATCTTTGCTTAAACTCCCGCTGACATGCCTAAGATTCTGGCCAAAATAATGGTCCACAAGTTGGACCTCGATTTTGACCGCAAGCCCGTCAGGTAGAAGTGGAAGAACCACCCAGTGAAAAAGTTGATCGCCATTCGGGAGGAAGTAAAGAAGTTGCTAAACGCCGACTTTATCAAGGAAGTCCAGTATCCAGACTGGCTCTCCAATATCATCCTGGTAACCAAAAGTAACGGAAAATAGTGAATGTGCGTCGATTTTATCAACGTTAACAAGGCTTGCCCAAAAGACAGCTTTCCTATGTCTAGGATCAACCTGTTGGTTGACTCTATATCTGGGCACGAGCTGCTGAGTTTCATGGATGCGTACTCAGGTTATAACTAGATCCAGATGAACCCAAAGGACGAAGAGTACACCTCGTTCATGACGGACCAATGCACCTATTGCTATAAGGTCATACTTTTTGGCTTGAAGAACGCTGGTGCCACTTACCAACTGCTTGTGAATAAGATATTTGAGAAGTACATTAGCCGCAATATGGAGTGTACGTCGACGACATGCTTGTTAAGAGCAATACCACCAATGACCATATTCGCGATCTGGCTGAATCCTTTGAGGTGCTCCGCCCACACCAAATAAAGCAGAATTCAACTATGTGTGTCTTCGGAGTATATTTAGGGAAGTTCCTAGCTTTCGTCGTCTCTCAATGAGGGATCAAGCCAACTGAGAAGATCAAAGCCCTCGCAGACATGACTCCGCCGCGGAGTGTCAAAGATGTCTAATGGCTAACCGGACGACTGGTAACCTTGTCCCGCTTCTTTACTAAGTCAGGGAATAAGTACCAGCCGTTTTTAAGACACTAAGGGGGATGAAGGCGAATGGGTTCTAGCAGACAGTAGAGTGCCAGGCGGCTTTCGATGAATTGAAGTAGTATCTGGCCAATCTACAGTTACTAACATCACCCAAGGATGGAGAGGAATTATACCTCTACCTAGCAGTGTCAGAGGTGGCCCTCAGTTCTATCCTCATACGCCAAAACTCCGATGCTTAGTAGCTGGTCTAATACGTGAGCAAGACATTGGCTGACTTGGAGACGCGCTTCCCACGTGCAGAAAAGTTAGCCTTGGCATTTGTCTAATCTTAGCCGTTCTACAGAATGGAGCATACAAACTCCGGACCCAGAATGGCAAGTTGGGTCCATGGACGTAGAACGCAATCCACCTCAAGCGCTACTTCCAGTAAGAATCCAGGTAAGTCGTCCATATGTATGCTTGTAAGTGTATGTACTGTTTTCAATTAATAAAAATCTTTTACTTCTTTCTCTGTTCCATATGTTTGTATGCTTGCTTTGTAAGTTTGAAGGACAATATAAACGACCTAGACTACCCCTAAGTCGATCGGATTTTTACCCACTCGTAACTAAACCCTGGTCATTCAAGCGGCTCATAAACGGTCGTATCTAAACCCTAATCATTCGGGTGGCCTGTAAACAGTTGAATCTAAACCCTTGTCATCCAGGCGGCCCATAGGTGGTCGTATCTAAACTCCGGTCATCCGAGCTACTTGTAAGCGGTCGGATCTAAACCCTAATCATCTAGGCGGCCTATTAACGGTCAAACCAAACCTCGGTCATCCAAGTGGCCTGTCAATAGTCAAAATCTTTGGAGGCTTACGCATCACACGTGACGACCTCATTTGCAAGGAGATAGCGTGACCATCAATGACAGTCGACAGGAGCAGGGCATTCCATCGCAAAAGTTGGTTACCCAGGTTCTCACTTCGGCAGCGCCACCAAACCTCTACTCACGTACGAGTATTAAATAAGGCTTGACACAATATCAAGGTCCACCTTGATGTTTTCTTTAGGACCTAAGTCCATCAAAGAGCTCTAAAAACGCCTCAAGCAGGACAATCAACAAGTCCTTGTGTGCAATGCATCATGTCAACCGATAAACACAACAAGTAATTTGAAAACGGTGATAAAGACAAAGACACGCAACATCAATAAAATGGTCATTTTATTACTTGTGCCAATATATTTACAGCAGTACATAAAGGAAAACACGGAATATAAAAACTATGGAGAAGCGAAACTCCTAGGAGGAGGCGGTGGCAGCCCTTGACCACTTCGGGGCTCCCCCACAAGGCTCTCACAGTGCTAGGCATATCGGTTTGACCAGTCAAGATACTCAATTGGAAAATTGGGGCCAACCAACCGAGCAATGTGTCGGCAAAGGTTGACACCCTCCCAAAATCGTGCCACCAGCATGCTAGAAACCTTGTGGGGATGTATATGAGTAGTCAACTCGTTCTCTAGCACTGTTATCTGCCCCGCAGACTGGTCAATGCGCCTCACCGCCTGGTCAGCCTCTTCTCTCAGCCTGGCATTCTCTTCTTTCAGCCTATTGTTCTCCTCCACCAAGCCTAACATCAGAGCTTCTCTCAGCTAAGCATTCTCCTCTTTCAGCTTAGTATTCTCCGCTTCCAGGTTGGTTAGCACAGACTGTAGAGTGACTGCGTCCTCCTGATGCTCTGCCCTCAGCAGCTCCAATTCCTCATCGAGCAAGACGATGTCATTGTCTAGGTCAGAGATCACCTAGTCTCGCTAGCCTAGCGCCTTAGTAACGGCACTGGAAACTTTTTTCGCTTACAAAAATGCCAAGTGTCAGCAACGGAAGCCAAAAAGAGAAGGAAAGTTGCGAGGGTTTACCTACCAAACTTTACGCACCGGCCTCGTAGGCCTGTTGCGATCTCTAGGCCCAAGCAGCGGAGGACTGGAAACTGTGAACTCCTAAGTAAGCCTAGTAGTAGCCTCCACTGCAAACTCCTCCAACTCTGCCGTGGGGTCCGCCACCCCAACAGACTCTCTGGCGATAGACTCCTCCAGCCTCTTTACGGCCAAGCCCACCGCCCTAGTAGGCTCTCCAGCAGTGGGCGCCCCCAAGCACCTCGCGAGGCTCACTGGCAACAGGCTCCACTGAAAATATAGCAATCGACGCAACAGGAGGCTCTATAGGTGCCCCCAGGAGCTCTCCGGCAGGCTCCTCTACCCGCAACTCAGCAACCCGCTCCACTAAGGGCTCTGCGGGTGACTCTGAGGACACCAAGTGCTCTTGTCGCGGTAGGGCAAGAACAACGCTACTAGTGGCGAAGAGCAGCCTGGCCCTATAGGCCTCAACGACAGATTCCACGCCGCCGTCACTGGAGCTATCCCCTACTCCGACGAGCTATCCAGCTAGGACATTCCCTGGCTTAGTATAGAAGGAAGAAGAAGGCATCACCGTCGCCGTCTTCTTCTGCCCTAGACTTTGGGGAGACTCCTCGCTAGATGGTGGTCCAGCAGACCCGATCACAATGGCGCCAACCTTCCTCTTTCAAGAAGGCTTCCTCAACTTCTGCTCAGGAAAATGAGGACCCCACTTGGCCTTCTTGGCCTCAGCACGAAAGACCAGGTGATCTCTCCGGAAGTCATCAAGGTGGTCCTCCACCAAATCAAACAACGACTCCATAGACTCTGTCTCCATATCAGAAGGAGTTTCAGTGTAAATATCGGGCACCTTGCTTCACTCCCTGGCCAACGGCCAGGACTCGTCCATGTGAATAAAGAAGAATTGGTTCTTCCAGTTCTTTGGGAAATCGTATATGGCGGTGCTAACCTCAAGACCACCACATGGAACCAGGGAGATCCACTCTACTCCTTGGTTGAATTTGAACAACACCCTAACCATCTCCACTAACAGCCGCTTCGTATGCTGGCAAAAAAAAATACAAAACGTACACAGGTACCGCATAGCATTAATGTGGAACTGTGCAATAAAAACCTGAAGAGCAGAGAAGATACCCAATAGCTCATCTGGGATTGGAATGCGTAGGCCACTCCTCAAGCGGGCCTTATAGATAGTGATAAATCCCTCAGGCAGAGAGCATTCCTTGTCTTCCTTGCTAGGGCCTCGAAAGATTATCTCCTTTGGGATATTGTATTCAACATATAACTCCTTCACATCACTTTCTCTGAGGACCGAAGCAATGTCTATGATAGAAGAAGCCATGGATTAGTAGGCAAGGTGAGTTGCAGTGCACTTAGAACTTTTTCAAGGAAGGTTGAAGGAAAGCGTGGGAAATTAAAAAACATAACGGACGAACTACTTAAAGAGGAGTGTGAACGCCAGAGAAGTAAATCATCTCGTGAATGTGCACCAATCATTGCTACCACGTGTCGCTTTTTGAACGGGTGCGGTCAAATCAGATCCCCTGGCGCATTAATTACCGGGATAGTAAATCCGCTACGTACGGACACGTGGCCACCTCTTCGACTGACAGTCTGGTGGATGATGGCGCGTCGCTTCAACTCCCATAAATTCTCCAGATTCTAGTCTGGGTGGTCAACAAATTTGGTCAACATTTCCTTTACAAGTTCTCTGGATTCTGGCTTAGACGGTCAATGAGTCCGGTCAATATTTTCTTCTCAAATTCTCCGGATTCTAGTCCAAACGGTCAACGAGTCTGGTCAACATTTCCTTCACATGTTTCCGGATTCTGGCCTAGACGATTAATGAATCTGGTCAATATTTTCTTCAACAATTCTTCAAATTTTGGCCCAAACGATCAGCGAATCCGATCAACGCTTCCTCAGCGAATCCTTTAGATATTGACATTATGGTCAACAACTACGAGCAGCACGATCAACAGACCTAGAGTCACAGCCGGCTTCTTCATCAAGATATCCCAATCAAGCACGTCCCATCATGAACATGCTAAAGGCCGGAGTCCAAACCAACAGCATGGTGGACTAGTCATGGGTACGCCCATAATGGGTTGACCCAAAAAGGAAGAACGGCCCAGGCCTACAAAGGCCCGTATGTGCCCAGACGGTCAACGTCAGCCATTAATCAGATGAAAGGCCAAGGAGACTAGCAAAGCTCAATGACAGGACAGACGACTAGCTCACGAGGCGGTCAACACTTCTGTTGATCGGAAGTATCACCAGTATGCCGGTCTAAGAGTAAGCCTCACGTGGGCCAGCTCAATTTGGCCCACACTTTTGTCTTCGACGAATAACGGTCTTCTTCCTTGATTTTGCGCCTCCCACAGAAGGAAACCTCCATTACAACGGCTACATCTAGGATCAACGCGCATCCCTTAAGGAAAGTATTAGAATCCTCCTCCTATCTGCAGAAAACCATAACGGTTATAAACATAGAAGGAATGCAATCAATCCAAGCAGCCTTTACCACCATTAAAGCTCTATGCCAGAAAAGGCAGCAATCCCGACAAGGCACAGGTATCGACCCTTTCTGCACAAGGAAGGTAGCCCTGCACAGTGGCTATAAAAAGCCATTGAGTCTTCGCTCCAAGGCACATTCGAATTGGCTCACAAAACGCTCTCACTTTGCCCAAAAAAGCTCTCTATTGCAAAAAGCTCTCACGCTTACAGACACCCTCTCTTTCTTCTTCTCTTTGCCACTACGTTCACAAAGAGCACAGTGTTTAAAGCCAACGCTCATCACAAGCCGCAAAAGCCTCTCTCAACGAGAGCAAACCCATCGACACAAATGCTTTCCAAATATTCTCATTGCATTCATTTTCTTTTATCTTTTTAATTTGAAGGCCGATTTCTAACTTAAGTATCGGAGTGTTTTAAGTAGAACAATATCCCGCCAATATCTGACCTCCTATTTTTAGTTGTGGTGTGTAGGATCCAAACCCGATTAACGGAACTGGACTCATACGATCCACTTGATCTGAACCTGTTCAAAACCCGAATCCAGGACGCATCACTGTCAAAATAGAGATGCAATGATAAATGGGCATCACCTAATTTCAATCTAAAGATCTGGGCATTGCTCTCATCAAAATCAAACTTTTCTTTGGCCTTTTTCTATTTCTGAGCTCAGAGGCAGTTCAAGAAGACAAAGATTGGTACCCATCAATTCCTTCAGAGGGCCTACGGATGGCCACTCTGGTCGATTGAGGCTTGGTGGGGTTAACGCTGTCGGGGTGGATGTAAGTGTTGAGGCCACGGAGGAAGAGAGAAGAGAGGCTAAGGAAGTAGAGGAGGAGAAAAAGTGAGAAGCAAAGTAGGCATTGTAGGATCAGGTTTTTATATGTGAAGATGAGCGAGTCCATAACCACTATCTTAGCCTGGCAGTGTGGGCCTTCAAGATAGATATAGAGCCTCCTACAAATCAGCTCTATCATTAATTAGTCGTCTTTGCCGCTTTGTGTTGTAATATAAGAAGTTATGGCTTCCCGTTCTCTCTCGTAGTCCCTCCCTCTCTCTCTCAAGCATGCAGAACATATTAAAAGATGGAGAAGAAGAAAATAAAAATTGCCGTCGTCCCCCTCTCTCACTTGGATTATTATATACTTATTTTTTATTTGTTGGATTAGATAAAATAGATTGTCAAAATCTTATCACGTAAAATTTAATCTCAACGGTTAAATAAAATTTAAAATTAAATGTTCAAGATTAAATCTTGCTATAAAAATACGTGGGCCGTCGGATGAAAATCCAATGACCCAAATCGGACGGTGGCTGCCCCGACTCCACCGAGCAGGGGATGTAAAATGGGAAAGAGACATTCCCCTTCGGTCTCCAGCATCATGGGATCTTCCCAATCTTCTGCAACCTGTCCACCCCTTCTCGAAGAAGATTGCCCTCCTTCCGATGCCTCTAAGCACCCCAAAAAGCTGGCTCTTATCCCTCTGGTCTTCCTCATCTACTTTGAGGTCGCTGGCGGCCCCTACGGTGAAGAGTCCGCCGTCGGAGCTGCCGGGCCACTCTTTGCCATTTTAGGTTTCCTAATCTTCCCTTTCATCTGGAGCATTCCGGAAGCGCTCGTCACAGCGGAACTCGCCACCACTTTCCCGGGCAACGGCGGATTCGTCATCTGGGCGCACCGCGCATTTGGCCCCTTTTGGGGTTCTCTAATGGGCTCTTGGAAGTTCCTCAGCGGTGTCATCAACTTAGCATCCTATCCAGTTCTCTGCATTGACTATCTCAAATTGGTTATTCCTTCTTTATCTTCTGGTTTTCCTCACTATTTTGCAATTTTTCTTTCTACTTCTGTGCTTTCGTTCTTGAATTATACGGGAGTAACCATAGTTGGTTATACCGCCGTAGTGTTAGGAATTGTTTCTCTTTGCCCATTTGTTTTAATGACTTTGATTTCTATTCCAAAAATTGAACCTTCAAGGTGGATTAGTTTAGGTGAAAAGGGTCTCAGAAAGGATTGGACACTGTTCTTCAATACCCTGTTTTGGAACCTTAATTTTTGGGATAGCGCCAGTACTTTGGCAGGGGAGGTAGATAACCCACAAAAGACCTACCCTAAGGCTCTTTTCTCAGCCGGAGTTCTCACTTGTCTGGCTTACCTGGTACCTCTTTTGGCCGTAATTGGAGCTATCCCACTAGTTCAGGAAGATTGGGTTGACGGGTACTTTGCTGATGCTGCAGCAATTATAGCTGGAGAATGGTTGAAAATCTGGGTGGAAGTTGGTGCGGTACTATCAGCGATTGGTCTCTTTGAAGCTCAATTGAGCAGCTGTGCTTATCAATTTCTGGGTATGGCGAATTTGGGATTGTTGCCTAAATGTTTCAGGGTTAGGTCAAGATGGTTCAACACTCCTTGGTTTGGGATTCTGGTGTCGACATTGATAGCGCTTGCCATCTCATTTATGAACTTCTCTGATATAATATCGACCGTGAATCTCCTATATAGTTTGGGGATGCTGTTAGAATTCGCCTCATTTCTTTGGCTGAGAAGGAAGATGCGATCTGCCAAGAGGCCGTTCAGAGTTCCATTAGAGTTGCCTGGGCTGGTGATCATGTGCTTGATACCATCTGGATTTTTGATCTATGTGATGGCAGTTGCTACTGAAACTGTTTACTTGGTGAGTGCTTTGTTGACTCTGCTTGGTATTGTTTGGTACTTAGTCATGAGGATTTGTAATTCAAACAAGTGGTTTGAGTTCAATCCAGCAGAAGACAGGGAGGAAGGTGAAGATCCATATTTAGAATAGATCCAGGTCAGTATTCTTGTTTTCTCAATAATCAACCTAAAATATGAGTAAATTAGCCTGTTACCAATTCTAATAATGTTGATTTATTTGAATATTAGATACACAAAGACAAATAGTATACAATAAATAAATAGAGTTGAAAATATTTAATACCGTATTTGTATTGATTGAACAGCATTTACATTCAGCCCCCGAGCTACGCTATGGTTCAAATCCACTTAATTAATTTTATTTTCTTAGTGAAGATCAAACATTACAATATGAATCAAGACTCCAACCTTAAAAATTTTTTTTAATAGGGATACTTCTACTCATTCACTCTTGCTAGAATATGATTACATCAGCTGTTGTAAGAAGATGCTAGGCATACTATTGGCTCCCGTTGATAGTCAAGGATTCACGCTACTATTCATTTATTTGTTGTAAGATGCGCTGCTTAGTACAATGAACGTTCTACAATATTGGTCAGCCGATTGCATTGGGTAAAAGTCGTTGTAAGCATGTAAATACCAAGACAAGTGGTATAGTTGACATTATTTTATCATAATTTTTCGGTGAAGATATCAATAGCAGGGCAGCATGCAGGTGAACCCACTATTGGGATTCGACACCCTGATTTACCCGATCCGGCGCAGCGGAACCTGAATCCCCCGTCATCATCAACTACCAATTTAATAGGCACAAAGAACAAAAAAAATACACAATATTTTTAACGTGAAAATTTTTCACAAACTGAAAAAAAATCATGGGATAAACTTCAAAAAAAGACATTCACTATGTAAAATGGTTACAAAACCTTCTGAGAGAGAATCCCTGTTACACACCTGAGACAGAATAAGAAAAATAATTTCAGAATAAGGAAACTTTCATTCCCTCTTATCTCTCTGTTTTTCTTCTTTCCTTCTTTTTATCGGTGGTGCTCTCTTTGCTCTTTCTAATTTTACATAATGTGGCGTGAACTGTGAACAACGGAGGAGCAGGCTTTCTTCTACACTTAGCCTCCTCCCTGTTCTGCGTTCTCCACTGAAGCAACGCAACTCCACTGCAGCTGCCCTATGTTGCTGCTGCTACCACTTATCTACTGAAACGCTTGGTATGCTATTTATAAAGACCCCGGTGTCAAATCCATCTGCTCATCTGGCCCGATTCTTGCGAATGATTTGTCACACCAAACCTACCTTTTTTTGCGACCTCACTAGTTTCCATGCTTCCCCAAACATGCATGCTCTGCAGGTCAACTTGCTCTCTTCACAGACGGCGCATAGTTTGCAGGTCAGCTACCTACTACGTAAAGCTTACCAACCCTGGAAAGTCAACTGTCCGCAACGTCAATTGCCAGCTTTCTACAGTGTCCTCGGCCCTTGCTGTGCTCAGCAACCTCGGCTGTTAACTGGACCTCAACCATTGCTGCGCTTAGCGACCTTAATCGTTATCTACACCTCGGCCGTTATCTGCACAACTGCACAACGTTAGCTACCCACCATCACAAAGCATCATCTACTCCGGCTCCCAGCACCACTCTGGAATTGCCTTTATCCCTGCAATTTCACTCTGGCAATTGCCTCACACTGACCTGGGCATCACTTCGGTAAAATTATTCTATAAATCCTCTCCAGATTTTCACTCTAGCAAATGCATTCTAGTATTTGCTCTCCGGAGAACCCATTCTGGAGAAATCCACTCCGGAGAATCCATTCCAGAGAAATCCACTCTCCTTTCTCAACCAGTCATCCTTCTGTTGACCGGCCATTTACTTGCCTGATCGATCAATTTGCCATTCCGACAAATAATCACATTTGAGATTTGTCTCCTCTGGCAAATGGTCCTCCTGGTCATTGCTGCAACCAATATGCAGCACTCCGAATATCACACAAAATCTGTGTGATCCTCCGATGGCGTTTCTATTTGTTGAGTCACTCACAAATGAGTGACCAACCTCAATAAACTTTTTCTCACGACCTTGTGGAAAAAACTTTCGCCTTTATCCAGCAACCGTCATCACATGCCTTTTGACAGCTTCTCCTCAATTGGGATCTCGACATTGGCCTCCGCAAGAGTGATACCTTCTTCCGCTTCACTGAACCTGAAGTAGTCCAAGTCCTCTTCAATTTCTCCCCTGTGGTCGAATCTTTCTCCCTTCCATTCGGCCTTCGCCACCTCAGCTTCACCTTTGGCCCTGCTGGGTCCTTCGTTGGCCCTACTCAGCTCCGCCCTTAGCCCTATTCAGCTCCGCCCCTGGTCCTGCTGAGCTTCGTTGTACTTTTTTCGTTTCTTCCCTTGCTACACTAAATGGTAAGCTCCTCGACAACGATATCATCAAGCCTTGAGACACCATCAAGCCTAGCTCTAATACTACCTGTTGGGACTTGACACCCGAATTCACCTGATCCGATGCAACAAAAACCCAAATCCCACGTTATCATTAGCTACCAATTTAGTAGGCACAATAATCAAAAAAAGCGCACAACATTTTTAATGTTCCCCCTTCACAAATCGAAGGAAAAAACCACAGTACAAACTCTGAAAAAGACATTTACCGTGTAAAATAGTTACAAAAACTTTCGAAATGGAATCACCGTTACATACATGAGACAGAATAAGAAAAACAATTTCAGAGTAAGGAAACTCTACTTCCCTTTTATCTCTTTGTTTTTCTTCTTTTCTTCTTCTCATTGATGGTGCTCTCTACTCTTTTTGATTTTACATAATGTGGCGTGGACTGTGAACAACGGAAGAGGCTTTCTTCTGCACTTTGCCTCCTCCCCGTTCTACGTTCTCCACTGGAGCAATGCAGCTCCACCGCAGTTGCCCTGTGCTGCTGCTGCTGCTTATCTACTGAAGTGTTTGGTGTGCTCTTTATAAAGACCCCAGTGTCAAATCCATCGACTCATCTGACCCGATTCTTGCAGATGATTTGTCACACCAAATCTGTCTTTTTCTCCAACCTCACTAGTTCCCGCGTTTCCCTAAACACGCATGGTCTGCAGGTGAACCTACTCTCTGCAAGGACAGCGCAAGGTCTGCAGGTTAGCTACCTGCTCTGTAAAGCCTACTAATCCTGAAAAGTCAACTGTCTGCAACGTCGACTACCAGCTTTCTACAGTGTCTTCGACCCTTGTTGTGCTCAGCAACCTCCGCCATTATCTGCACCTCGGCCTTTGCTGCGCTCAGCGACCTTGGCCGTTATCTGTACATTGGCTGTTATCTGCACCTTGGCCGTTATTTGCACAACTACGCAACATAAGCTGCCCGCCATCACAGAGCATCATCTACTGTGACTCACAGCGCCACTCTGGAATTGCCTTTATCCCTGTAATTCCACTCCTGCAATTGCCTTACACCGGCCTGGGTATCACTCCGGCAAAATTACTTGGGAAATCCTCTCCGAATTTCCATTTCAGCAAATGTACTCCAGTATTTGCTTTTCGGAAATCCTCTCAGGAGAACTCGCTCCGGAGAAATCCACTCTCCTTTCTCAGCCAGTCAATAGGATATTAACCGGATTCTTCTCCCAGCCAGTCAACAGAAGGTTGACCGGCCTCTTACTTGCCTAATCAGTTAATTTGCCATTTTGGCAAATAATTACCTCTGAGATTCACCTTCTCCGACAAATGATCCTCCCAGTCATTGTTGCAGCCAGTATGCAGCACTTCGAATATCACACAAAATCTGTGTGACCCTCCGATAATGCTTTCGTTTGTTGAGTCATCCATGAGAAAGTGATCAACTCCAACACTCACAAAATCGTGCCTCCAGTGTGATAGGGAGGTCTGGTACTCAATGGCAGACGAAGAGATACACCAGGATAGAAAATATCTGGTTCTCACCAAGATAAATTGGCGTTGATTCATGGAAAAGGGGCTTCCATCAAGAGAGAAATCCCAAGTCGAAGTGCTTAGACCGCGTTCGGCTTCGGAAGGAGATCAACTTTTAGTCTAACAGGAAGAGCAGCAGCTAATGATGATTAAAGACAATAGCGACAGCCAGTGCTGGAGACAAGACTCATTTATTTTATATATTTATCATTTCCCTTGTCTGAACGCCTAGTCAAAATAATCGGCCCTGGCTTTAAAGTAGGCCATATTTATCATCCATGCCTACATTTTTATCCCCTCTCTTTTTCTGTGTGCTTATGAGCAAAACCAAGTGTTTCAAAAGTCTAGTGCAACCAATGACTACAATCAAACTACACAGAACATAAACATAAGTAGGAAGCCATGCTAGTTATGGATCCAGAAAGGAACAATAGAAATATGATTCAAAGTAGTTTATAAGAAGAGCAAGAGTGTGGTTACTATGGATTCATGGCGTGGTGCTATCTTATGACCATATGGTTGAAAAATCTCTGTCATCTATCAATTGCGGACGATGCCATCTTAGAAAAGCTAACTGATATCATGCTGCAAAAAATTGGAGGTGTTATTCATCTCAAATAAAAGAACAGGTGCAGCATGATTCCCATTATTAGACATCCAAATTTAGAAACAAGCAAGTCGGTTCCACTGTTGGGGCTAATGGGTGCAGATCCCGTGAGAGTGAATCCCAAGCTACCCTCGAATTAGACCTGTTTTTTGACAAATGAATGAACCACAATCGTGCAGTATTTGGAAGGTTTTCTTCTGTCTGCCCATCAAACAAGAAAGCAACAGAAGAAAGTCTACAGGTCTTACTTCTGGCCAAAGTACAGGAACATAACCTGCAAAATCGATCACAGGAAGAGCAGAATCACACAGGCAAATAGGTGTTTTTCACCTCATGGAAAGCCCTAGTGTTGGCACCATATGAGATGGTATAAGATGTTGCAGTAATCAATGCAGATTTTGCAATAATAATGACTCAAAACCAAAGTTTACCAGTCAACTAACATTGCAGCAGTACAGGATGAGCCTACCGGCTACGTAGTTTTCAGATGTGCTACAACCATTGTTCAACTTTTCATATTACAACGATGAACAACCCACATCATACACTTGACACAAGGTCGTGGACAAATGATTCGTTAAAAATTTAAGCACACATAACTTAGGGCTCAAAAGGAAGTTCAAAAAAGGAAAAGGAAAAGGAAAAAAAAAAAAAAAGGCCTGTCATGCGGTGGAGCAAGGCA
>JAODPA010117685.1:0-18579 GCA_025585075.1 Nepenthes mirabilis
TAATTTACAATTTAGTGATTTGAAACTTGCTTTATATCATCATAAATCATATTCATATTTCAGATACACATCAATGTATAATGTGCTCAGAATCCACATAGATCACATTTATGAGATAGTTGGAGAAGGTTAGAAGGTCTAAGAAAACTAAGTGAGATCCTGTAAGAAGATTATGCCTACTATACTTTCCGACTTTCAAAAGGCAAATTGCTTAGGTTTGGACAAGGTGGAAGAAGAACATCCATCCATGAGACGAAACCCACGTATGATATTTATGTGAGTGCACCGTTAAGAAGAGCAAAGAACTTTCTCAGTGAAAAAAGAAAAAGAAAACTTGAAAAGGGAGAAAAGGAAAACACCTACAAGAAAAAGAGTAGGAACAATTCAAGGAGACAGTGCTACTCTTCTTCCAACAAAAGGGACATTGACCAATTACATGGTTTTTGGGCTACTCAAATTTTTACCACAAAGATTTCACAAGCAATCAACCATGGAATGATTAGAGAGCATGGCAGATCAAGAAAGCAAATTAGTCCATGCCTTCACCCTTCACCTAAGATCTTGAACCCCACAAATGTGGGGATAATCTAAAAGCATGTGCACCACTCAACCATTTGTTATTGAACTGGTGAATTTCATACCACAATGGAACTACATGGGTTGTGCCATACCTTCTTACGTTTTGTAGGAGGTCAAGTAACCATCCTAAAAGGTGAGACAACATACCGTATGTAAGCAGGAAGACATACCCATCAAAACTAACACCGATCTAATTTTCCTGAGGAACTGGAAAGCAACACTGCACTATATAGCTCAGGGACTCAATTGCGATTGCTGAAGCACCATTGTTATACTGGGCTATTCACCAAAAGCAACAGAAAAAGAAAAGAACAATCCCCCACATGGATGGCCTTCTTTTTACGTACCATACCGAAGGTGAACAAAAGCAACAGAAGAGAACCAAAATAACATCTTTTTGAGTACTTGGTTTTCCTTCTCCAAAAACTGGAAAAGAATTAAGAGTATTGTGAAAAATGAACAATAGTCGAGTCATTAAAATTAAAATGTCACCCTTCTTCCTCGTGAGTGGGAAAGAAATAGTGGGCTTGGGCAACTCAACATCCATATATCAGGCTGCAATTAGCACCTGATCAAGAGGCAATAATGAATTTAACTCAGAGAATGAAGAAATTTTCTACGTGTATTGTTCCTGTTACAAATGTAATGAGCAATGGATATGAAGGGCAATCGAACTCCCGTTCCCTGGTTTACAAGAGTAGGAATCTCATATATACCACTATGTACAGCATAAACATAAATAGAGACCAGCAAGTTGGCACGGGTCTGTAAGTCCAGATGCTCTGAGCCACCAGAAGGAGGTAACAAAATCATTAATTTTTGGAAGATGAGAAATTTCGAGTAGAGAATGGTACTTTTCCAGGTTAAGAGATCACTATTCCATCTAATATAGCAAGGACTCCATCCCAAGGAATCATTATTGTGCAATTCCTGCTTCTTCGAGTGCAGCTGCAACAGAAGCGGAGGCCTCTTCAAGTGTTCGCTTCTTTTGCACCTTATTGAAAGCCTCTAGAATGTCTCCAACCTCCCAATCACTGTAGTCTTCCACCCCGATTCCACACTCAAGGCCAGCATTTACCTGTCAATACAACAGAAAGATGTTCATTTCTAGAGTATTAGACTATGGAAACCAAACCATGGAAACAAATAATACAAGGAACAAGTAGTGCAGTTGCAGGCTTGGTGGAAGCAATTACTGCAGCATTTTTCTCAAGAATTAGATCCAGCAGTGACAACAAGATGTTACCATGGATGAAAATATTGGCATTGATATTGACATTGGTATCGGTCATGGTAATATTAATATCAACATATTAGACAATATATATCAGTATTAAATATATCGAATAGAAAAACATTTCTAAAAATCATATGCTGACAGGATCATATTAGCCAATATATTATTGATACAGAAAATATTGCAATATTGTTGCGGTTATTAAAGGGCTCTAAAACCAAAATATATTGGCTGATATTTGCATCAATTGATGCTCCTATCACAAGTGTTCATGATGACCCTCACAGGGCCCATCAAATATAGTTCATCATGGAAGACCAGATTCAGACCATAAGGAGGGATGTCTTGAGTTTACCAAGCAAAAGGTCTCTTATCCAACGTACTTTTTTTCCTGTTTTTCCTGGTTGTTCGGGGAATGAAGGTTACCGATGATCCAAAAAATTAAAAATCCTTCCTCAGGCACCAACCTATCCCCAGTCACCCGTCCTCAAGCCCAAAGCAAAAAAAGGGAGGGAAGGAAAATTGGGGGGGGGGACAAGGAAGGAAGATCCTCATAACAAGCGGGGGGGCGGGGGAGACACACAACACTCATAACAAGGGGGGGGGGGGGGAGACACACAACAGCCCCAATTACCAACAATTTAAGCAGACGATACTTCCCCAAGCTTTAACCANGGGGGAGACACACAACAGCCCCAATTACCAACAATTTAAGCAGACGATACTTCCCCAAGCTTTAACCAAAATAAGTACTGTGGTTGCCAGATACATTAACTTCCATTCACACTCACTGATGTTGCCACTAAGCACAGGTGGGCCACATTCAGTCAGTTCTGGCTAGATCAGGTTGGATTCCAGATATCAATCAAATCGAAAGGGCACATGATGGTTTATAAGAACAACAGTTGCTGGACACACTCTCCCTAAGTAATTAGTTTACAGATAGAGATAAAGAATATAAAAGAAGTTCAAAGAGGTCTTAGTTTAAGTCATACCTCAAGACCAAAGCTAGGAACTAAGCTAGTTGGGACATACCCCAAGCAGATGACAAGAAGCACAATAGTGCAAGAGTAAGCATTTCTGACCTAACTGAGCACCAAAACACAAAAATCAACTGGGAACAACAAAACTTATGAACATGGATCAAACAACCAATTAAACACAATTTAACAAGACATAAGGGCTGTAGTCCAGCAGGAAGGGGCTTGAATGCTTGGCCACTTTTTTGCTTGTTCTTGTTCTTGCTCCCTTTGCCAGTATGTTCAGATGATGGAACATGGGAACAAATTTCTTAGATACCTTGTTATCACCCTTATCTATCTGCATGGTTCAATCCCCATGAGACCCATGAGATTTGCTTGTGTGAAAGGAGATCACCAACTCAACTGAGGTGTTGATAGCAGAAGCAGCCATGAGATCAATAATCTTCGGATGCAAAACCTCCAATCTATGAAGCATACGCACCAACACGGGACACGAACACGATACGACACCGACATGGTGACACGCTATTTTTTATAAATCAAGAATACGACACAATGGGAACACGTAAACTAAAATAATGGCTTATATATTTTTTTAATTAAGGAATAATTTTATTTCATAATAAATATGAAATAAAAATATATATTTTCTGAATCTCGTATAAAAAAATTATAGGAAGAAAAGCCATATATAGGTTCGAAAGTGAGAATAATTTATTCGAAATCCCATTCTAGAGTTCGAAAACTAAAAAAAGGATTTCAAAATCAAATTCTAGGGTTCGAAAACTAAAAAAAGGATTTCAAAATCAAATTCTAGGGTTTGAAAACAACAATATATACTAATACTTGACAATTACTTTACCTTCATGTTCGACTTCTCTCTATCAAGCCGTATGCATCCTATGGCTAAGAAAACAAGCCGTATGCGAGTTGAGAGTGTGAGAAAATTAGATGTAAGGAGTGGCGATTGGATTCGAAGTGAAAACCCTAAACTCTTTGACAGAATAGAAGTGAGGAATAGGAGTGATAAAATATGGGAAAAATAAGTAATTTTTAAATTTAAAGAATAAAATCTGTACAGCTTTTATAAATTTATTAAAAAGCCCACAACATCTACAATTTACTAAATGGCCCATAATATTTTAAAAATTACAAAATCATCCAACATGTCTAAAACATGTCTGAAACGTGTTGAAAACGTGTCGGAATATGTCCAAAACGAATCGGGACGTGTCCGGAGTATGTCCAAAACGCGTTGGAATAAAAAAGTAACTTAACATGTGTCGAAGTGTGTCCGACACATGTCCCAATGTGTCCAAGACGTTTCAATGTCTAACACGTGTCAGACATCGACACTTTAAGCTCGAAAAATTGTCCATGTTTCCTAGTCTCCAATGTGAAAAGGCAATTAGCAATGGGGGCCAAAGTCTCCATAGTTCAGTCTAGACAGTACAGCTGAAAGTAGCCACCGTATTAGAACGAGTCACCAGCCTCAGGATGCTAGATGAACCATCACTAGAAATCAACCGGAATAGAATGCCCAGTAGAGTGGTGCACAGGAGCCACATTCTTCATACACTTCTGTAAAGTATATCAAAAGAGCATGCATTTAGCACAAATGTGCAGTCCCAAATAGAATTCGACTTCATTATCAATGATAATATTTGATCCATCCTAAGGTCCATACCAACCCTCATCCTAATGCTATTTGGAAGGTGCTCAATAGCCCTAACCTCCACACACCCAGCATTGCCCACTCTTTCTTGAAAAATAGTCAGAGAATTTGCATAGAGCAGCTTGCAACAACACCACCAACGTATCTAATGTCTATGGGGCTCCCAAACTCAATAGGAATGTTACAGAATTCAACCCAAAGAGGAAGAGTTTTGTGTTCCTAGCTTCCTATTTTTACAATGCCATACCAATTTTCCGACACTACAAAACCAAAGGTCACCCAGGAAAAATCCACAAAACTCATATTTGTAATATTGAAAAAACTGCAGTGTAAACTTAGACCAAATCTTTTTTGCAACATATTCAAATATCATAAAGACCATCTGTTCTCCCCCAACATATTCAACCAGCATAGTGTCCATTTCTCAGCTACCGTTAAGCAATTTCCACAAGTGGCCAAACAACTTTGAAATCTTGCTCGACCAGAGGAAAAAATCCAAATATACCTTTGAGTTTTTTACCACCATGTAGAACTAGGATAGCACATGGGGAACCACATGCCCATCACAAGATTCAGCAAATTTACAGTTCCCAGCCCACCAATGGGGGTGCATAAAAGAAATGCTATGCCAGGAAGATCAGGTGCATAAAGGCCTTCTCACCAGAGAATTAGGCCAAGTAAGCAGCCATTTTTCTTACTTTAGCAGTCCACCTTCGGCTCCTCTGGTGCCGGTTGGACAACATGCTAAATCTGGCTGCCTGTTTTCAATCACTGGAATCTCTTGTGTTACTCCATATTCAGCAAAACTTAGATCCCCTTTCAACTTACCTTGGGATGAGGGTACAGGCTGATGGGGGATAGATGCCCCTGCCCAATTTCTTTTCTCAAAGCATGGTGGTTCCGTTTGTCCGACATCTATACCACCGATTCAATAATCACCAATTCCAGGCCCAGAATGCCATGACCAACCACTGAAATCTCCTTATCAGTACCCTCAGTCACCACCTCGAGCTGTTTGATTCATGACAAACTTTGATCAAGTAATCAGGTTCAGGAGGTTCTTGCTGGGCTTAGGTTGCCCAATAGGGTATAAGCTGCTCTAAGAAGAAATTATTGTTCAGAAAATTATTGTTCCTATTGTCATTGTTACACTCATCGCCATTTTAGTAGGAAATTATTCATAACTGCACCCTAGTCAAATCATTCTGTGATCCAATTTTCCCCATATGACAACAAAACTATCCTACTGAATCCTTATAGCCAAAAACATCATATTAGCATTCATTTTAGGTAAAAAACAGAACAACCCACCCGAACATCCAACATAAGGTTATTGGAAGAACCCACAAATATAAGGACACAATCACTAGATCCATCCATCCAATAAATGACACGGTAGCAAAGAAAACATTTGACATATAACTCGAAACAAAATGATGCAAATGTTGACAAGCAGGCTGCAAAGTTTTAATATATGAGACATTTTAGAATTACGAATGATTTTGATTACTTAAGATTTCTTTAGACTGTTAATTTTCCTTGTTATTTTTGGATAATTTAATTGAAAGACTATGCATCTTACCCTTCCCAGTCCCATAATTTCAGTGCCCCATCACTAGAGCACCTTTAATATTTAGAAATTTTTATCATGCCATGCTATTTTTGTTTCTTGTTTTACTATATAACCAATCAATGTTTCCAGTTTCTATTAGTGCATGGTACTGAACTGAATGCAGCAATTGAATGCTTCTCCCTCTGAAGTCCTCTCCTCTCTTTTGCATTTCAACCCCAAAATGAGAAGGTTGATCATAGCTTGGGTGACATGCACAAATCTGCTGTAGCTTGTAGGAGACAATAGAAGTAATTAGGTCATTAGCTTCCACATCCATCCACTTCAGATGGTGCTCTGTCATTCACCCAGCACTCTTGTTGACCTGCTCCAGTCCTTCCAGTGCATGTATTCCAGAGCCTGATGCATCTCTTTGCACAACATATAAGAGAGAGAAACATGCCGAGATTAGGCAGAAGATTGCCACGAGTAATGTTTCATATAAATTGGCTGGTGATTTTCCTCTCAGAAAAGTAGAGTTTCCAATTGGTGATTATATATCATGGCTCGTCCAGACTTAATAGTTGAGTAAAGATTCTGTCAAAAAGCTTCATGCCTGATCTGTAGTCCTCATCATGCTGCTATGAAACTTGGATCTGACACTTATTTACAAGAAATGCCCTACTATTTGACTATTAGTCTGATTCCCAATGTAGATTATCTTTTCCATTCAGAAGCACCTATATCCATCTGAGTTTGATGTCCCTTGGTTCTACAGGAATCTATATGCCTAAGCTTCCACCTCATACACTACATGAGGATGTGATTGAGAGTTATGTTGGATGATGAGATCAATTCCATATCTTCTGGTAGCCGTCATCACTTTGTCCAGACCATGATGATGCTTAGTTATTATGTGTCCCGATGATTATGCCACATGGATGATTGAGGATGAGTTGAGCGCTATGATCCTGATCTTCCTTTATTCTAACTGCCCAAGTTGAGATCTTCCAGGTGGTGTAGAATGAGAATGACACAGATATTGGTAGGGAGACTTGAAAGTTTTATTATAAAAGGCATTTAGACTTCCGAAAGATTTAGATTCTAGGGGTTTCTTGAGACTGTTAATTTAGGTTATTTTCGTATGCTTTGTTATTTCATTTACTAGTTTGGAGTATTTTCCTTATTTACGTTGGGTGTTATCTTACTATATAAACCAATCAATGAATTCAGTTTTCATCAGTGAATGGCATTGAATTGAATGCCGCAGTTGTGTGTCTCTGCCTCTAAACTTCTTTCCTCTTATCTGAGTTCTCTCCTGTTCTACATCAATGAGCCAAACCAGTGCAAGTCAAGGCATGAATATTGATGCTTACGATTAAACAGGAATTTTACTCCAAGATCAGAAGGACGCAATGCAGATAGTTCTATCAGTTTTTTTCTAATAAAACATGGAGTTCAAAACAAGTTTGTACAGTAATCCAAACCTCATGGAAGAACTTTCTTCAAAGAAAAATTCATGCAATTTAGCTTTAGGAAAATACCTCCTTCACAGCTTCCTTGACCCGTCGCAAAGAATCAATAAAACCAGTATAGACAATTTTTCTATTTCGCATAACTCGAATGCCACAACCTTGGACAACTTTTCCCTCTATCACCATGCATCCAGCAACACGACCACTCCCACTACTGAAAATGGCTCGGACTTCTGCGGCACCAATTGGTAATTGTTCCTGCATCAATATGAATCTCAGATTACAAACACCAAGCAATTGAGTTTAAGGCAGAAAAATTGTGAAGGCAAAAATTATTTGTCCTTTATCATACCACAACAAATGCCTAAGGCTATCATCAAATATTGCAACCCACCATAACTTGAATGAATAGCAACACAGTTGTAATTGCTATGCTCTCACATTGAGATGACAAATTTCAGAGGATATTTTCTTCTTCTTCTTTTTTTTTTCTTTTTCTCCTTTATTCCCCAAAATGAATGGTGTAGCAGTCAAAACAGAAAGACGCTGAGAGATGGGCCATCCAGTGACTTCAGTTTACAGTGACTTTAGATTGTATGCTTTGAAAGGAAGCGCACACAACCTCCTCAAGTCTGTGTTCCAGTATACAAGATTACTTTGCAGGTATTTTGCCTGAACCTTCCTAATCATGACAACACAAAGACAAAACAAAAGGTCAGTAACAAAATTTACCTCAACAGGATCTAAGAGTCCTTCCATTGCATTTCGCACATCATCAATAAGTTCATAGATCACTCCATATATCCGAATTTCAATTCCTCTGTTATCTGCATAGCTTTTTACAGAACTGGGCGCATTCACATTGAATCCTAATATAATGGCTTTGCTCGCTACAGCAAGATCTACATCACTGGTCCTCACATCTCCCGTTGCTTGCAATAGAAATTTCAAATTCACATTATCTTGTGGAAGAGCCTGTAGGGCTTGTCTGATTGCTTCAATAGAACCCTGTTAGAATGTGAGGAATAAACTTAATTAGTGGGATAACACCTTGATGCCAATGAAAGGGTGTCATAAATGATACAATTAATTTCAAAAACAGCAGAGATATCTTAAAAACGTAGTAGAGCTCCTTTTCTAAAGATAAAAAAATTGGTAGCGAAAATATATTCCATGCTAAAACCAATGAGTACATGCTCAACCACATCAAAAGAAATTAACATAACCACAGCAACAATATTACCACAGATAATCCACACAAAAGAAACAAGAAGAACAGAAGAAAAATTGAGAAAAACCAAATGCAAGAAAACTAACAGGTCTTCATTTTGAAGGAAAAGGAACAAAAAATCAAGACTTCTTACTTCCTAGAATCCTTGCCGCAACAAAGCCTTCTATTGCCAGCTCTTAATGTCCTTAACATACAAGACATTACATACATTGCATCCATCAATGAAAATATCGATATCGATATTGGTTGCATTTATATCGGTATCAAATAATACGTATCGGATATGTTGGATGAAAAAAATTTTAAAAATCATAAATTAATAACATCAGCTGATATATTGTCAAAATATTGGTTATATCGGCTAATATTTTGATTATCAGTTACAATATCAGCTGTTTCAACTGATAAAAATACATATCACGCTATTGTCGCAATATCAAGAAATATTGGTATTGGGTGTCCCCAATACCAATACATGTCGCCCAATACATATTGCATCAGTCGATATTTTCATCAATGATGATAACCATTACAATACGATTGTGATGCTAAGATAGCCCAATAGACACTAACGAGACGCCCACAACAATGTGACACAGCGATTTAAGGCTACGGTTCTCGTTCTTACCATTAATGACTTAAGATTCCTCAATTCCATTAGATTCAATGACTTTAGACTACTACGACATCTTTGCCTTACTATCATTAAAACAAAATACCATAATGAATACCAAGATCCTTCATTCCCTGAAGCACAAAGTTTAACACAATCTGAAAGTCCTTTGTACCAATATTGCTCCCCTTCACACCAAAATTCAGCAAGAAAATTACATCTCTTTCCTGATGAGAGGTTCCAAACTGAATGTTAGTATTCCCTGCAAAACTGAAACTCCTTCCCCTTCCCATATCGTCTTTCTCAGTGTGTTGGGAATCCATTGCAAACATCAATACAGACCCAAACCTTCATACATTCATCACACTTTCCAAGCCATCTTCAATCACATCTTGATGACTGTATATTAAGCATGCAATGCTCAGTTTTCATTATTGAATTACGACATTATTGATATAATTTGGGTCAATTTAAAAATAATTGCATAACAAAAATTTGAAGAGAAATTAGATTATTTGCAATCAGACTAATATTTGAGGGGCGTCTGTCTTGTGCTTGTGCATGTTTGAGGCATAAGACACACGCTTGATGTGGGCCTCTAGGATGCTCATTGGGCATTTGTGACAAAATGGTGGCAGCCGAGACACGCTTGAGGTAGCACTTGTGCACAGTTTAAGTAGTGTTGGCACTTGTGTTGGTGCTCGTGCATAAATGAGACGGAATGTTAGCATTTAAAACAGTACTCATACACGCCTATGTAATGAAGCAGCACCAAATGTGCGCCTGTCCGATACTCATGCGTTGATTGTAATATATATGCACCCGCATAACTATGTTGGTCATTTTACGCAGGAAAGGAGAGAGAAAAGAGAAAAAGAGAAGGGAGAAGAAGAAGAGAGAGAAATGGGAGAAAAAAAGATTTGAGCACTATTTTGTGTCAGATTTATTAAATTAAAAGTAGAAGGCAAGTATTCTAAACCCGTTCTTTAATCTATTTTGTATATCCTTCGATCTTTGTTTATGTTTCTTGTTTAATTGTACATGCATACCACTTTTTACATCCCTACTTTAAATATTATTACATGCATATGATTTTCAACAAAGGATTTGGAGTTTTGTTTGATTTTACCGAATGTTTGAGAGTTTTGTTCGATTTGTACAAAATAAGCAGATATTTTGAGACATTATGTTTATTTATGGAAATAATTGTGAAAGAAAGTCATAAAATTTGTGTATTTGGTCTTACACATGATATTCCATAAAAGTGTTTCGATACATATTCTATCTTGTCTCAATATGAGTTTGTACTTTTTTACAAGATGGAAAATTTTCCTACCCTCTCAGGGCAGTTTGCAAGTTGACTTAGAGACCTTTCTTGGAGCAAGGTGACCAGCTAGATGTTCAAATGCAAGGATCTCTTGGAGATGAGTTGTTAGCTATTATTTAGCTTAAGCATTTATGAAGTTAGTCATTACACTATTTCTATTTTCTGCTGTATTTTTAGACAATGGCCCAGGGAGTTTTGGTTGTTGGGAATTTGTTCCCTTTCCTTGTAATGGATGCTGGGCATTTGATGTCATTAGTTGACAGATGATTATTTATATATGGATTTTCTATATATTTTGGGATGTTATGTTATTTGGAGAGCTCAACGTCGTGATCCAGATGGCCTACGATGGCCTGACCGGCCCAAGTCGTGAAAGTAGCTGATTTCCTGCGTGGAAGGTATTCTTTGTTGAGTTCCATGGGGTCCAAAATTATGGGATTTAAAGTGGTGGTGGAGTTGTATGAAGTTACTATGATTTCGGTTCAATTCAGAAAGCTCACTCAAAAAGAATAGTTGATCATTTCTTCTTAAAGGATGGTTTCCTTGTCAAGGATAATCATCTTTGCATTCCTCAAGGTTCTTTAAGGGGGTCTATTATTAGAGAAGCACATGGAGGTGGAGTTACTGGACACTTCATAAAACATTTTTAGTCAAGACTGATTAGTGATTTTGTGTGTACTGTGGTACGATGTGTAACTTGCCAAAAGGCCAAATGCATTGGAAAGCATTGTTTATGAACTCCTTTTCCAGTTCATCTATTTCCATGGAAAGATGTTGGCATGCATGGACTTTGTTTTGGGGTTGCCTAAAACTCAAAATAAGGATGCCATTATGGTTGACGTTGACCGCTTTTCAAGATGGCACATTTTAATGCTTGTACTAAAACATCTTATGCTTATTATCTTGCAAATCTTTAGTTCGAGGAGGTTGTTAAACTTCATGAAGTTCATAAATCCATAAACTCATATGGTGATTCAAAGTTCTCTAAGTCACTTTTGGAGGGCACTTTGGAGAAGCTTGGAACTATGATCCAATTGAACACTCCTTGTCATCTACAAGTAGATGTGGTCAAACTGAAGGTATTAATAACTCTGGGAAATCACTTCATG
Organism: Nepenthes mirabilis; assembly: GCA_025585075.1. NCBI lineage: Eukaryota > Viridiplantae > Streptophyta > Magnoliopsida > Caryophyllales > Nepenthaceae > Nepenthes > Nepenthes mirabilis. The sequence continues at coordinate 11,779 of JAODPA010117685.1, forward strand.
AGCTTGATGAAAAAGAATGTTAGGAGTGGTATTTGGTCTTGGCTCAAGTTAGATTTGTTTACAATCTTTCTCAAAGCTATGCTATTGCGTGTAGTTTGCAGTCACTTATGGGCAGAATCCCACTAGCCCTTTGAATTTAGCTACATTACCAATTAATCATAATTTGTGTGTGTGTGTGTGTGTGTGTGTGTGTGTGTGTGTGTGTGTGTGTGTGTGTGTGTGTGTGAGTGAGTGAGTGAAAATGCTAAAGAAAGGACCAAATTTATCAAGAAGATGCATGAAAAATTCAACATCACAAAACAAACAAGCATAAAAGAGCAATAGAATTCAAGGAGGGAGATCTTCTGTATTATAAAAGGAAGGATTCCCGGCAAAAAAACCTTCCAAAATCCAAAATACTGCCTAGAGTTGATGGTCCTTTCAAGGTCTTCCAACATGATGGAGAAAATTCCTAGAATGTTGAGCTACCAGGAGATTATGATGCTTCACCTACATCCAATGTTTTGACCTTTCTCCCTATCATGAAGAGGAAAGTTACATAGACTTGACGTCAAGTCCTAATCCACCAGGAAGCCTGACACTGATGCTAAGTCACTCCTAGCCACATCCAAATTGAGCCCAAATTTCCAATCCAGGCACAAATATTGGCTAAGTATTATTTGATGCGTTTAAAAAACCTGTACAATTGAATATCATTTCATTCCAAGTAGGATCATGACACATAATGAACTCAATAAATCGGTGGCATCGGAAAACTCTTGAACTCTTGCATCGAATACCTCAAAGGATAGGTAGAGGGAAACTCCCAAGGGAGTTATTGCTTATTTCTTAAAAACTAATCAGAATTTCATTTTGGGGACTCAAATAGAATTATTACAACTCTTGAAAATTGCCTTGTGCTAGAGCTATGAGATTAGCTTTAGTTTCTTCCTTTTTCCATGCTTGGAGGGATGCACCAAGTTGGTTCTATAAGTATTCTGATTAGGGACAATGTAAGGTAAATGTTGGCTAAGCTTATGAATGAAAATTGAGCCTTGAGCTTCTTTATCTACTTCTATATCTATTAGTGGATTCTTAAGTGGTGAGATTCTTTTTCCATGTCTCTAAAGACTGGTGAGCTGAGTGATCAGCTTTGTATCTCTTAAGAGTGGTAAGCAACTATCCATTTTTTTATGTGTTGTGTGTCTGATTTATTACATGCCAAACCGATCTGGTATCATGTATCTTCCACCTAAATAAATATTTAATATGGACAAAATCTTCCATCTAAATACAAGTATTGCATTTACCATTGAACAGTGAACTATAACTGTTTAAGGGGAAAACGAATCTTATGGTGTGAACTATTCAAGCAACTTCCAAAAGCTACCATATACAAAGCATAGAGAAAAGCCTCACCCAGATATTATTGACATTTTTTGTTCTATAGTAAGCATAATCAATACACCTACCTGAACATCAACCTTCAAAACAATATTCAGCTGATGCAAGTCCAATCCAGACACCTTCCCAACTGAAATTGCTGAAGCTAGAGATGAGAGTGTCACCTTCCCATCCCCAGCCTTAGCTGCAATGCGGTCATTTCTTAAGGTCTCTGCATGGGACTCTGCCTTTTCACGTGCAACATCAAGGGAACTAACAACCTCAAACTGCTCGCCAGCATATGGAACAGTGTTCAGTCCAATGACCTTTAAGTAAAAGGCAAAAAATCATCAGACAAAGGACTAATTTAAAAAGATAGCAGAAAGTATAAAGGTTTGTAAAAAGGCAAAAATAATACAAATGAAGCACATTCAAGTGAATAGCCAGATACACCAAGATCTATGACAGGATTGTTTAAAGGGTGATAAACAATGCATCAGCCGCCTTAACTGTTGTCCTTTTTCTTCACTCTTTCTTTAAGCAAAAACATAAGTCCAAATACATTTTAGAAATAAAAAAATAAGCAGTTCATGACTTGCCATAAGATATAAATCCATTTGATGCAAAGTCCTCTTAATGCTACAGGAAATGTCATGCTTAAATAGATTTGGCCCTAAAATATCCATCACAAAGATGCCTCTCCAATCTCCCCCACTGGTCATTACCGACAGAACAATTAAGCAGAAAATGGTTATCATTGCAATTATGCAACATATAACAGAAAAAACCTGCACTGGTGTAGATGGTCCAGCTTCATTTACTTGATTGCCTCCATCATCAAATAAAGCCCGCACCTGTTCATTGAGAGGTCAGATTTGTACACTATTATCAAATGCAACCATCAAGACAGCAAAACTATTACTACCAACCTTTCCAAATGCTTCACCACAAACTACTATATCCCCCCTTCTTAGGGTTCCATTCTGCACAATAAATGTGGCAATTGGTCCTTTTGATTTATGAAGACCAGCCTCAATGGTCGTTCCTTTTGCACTCCTATGAGGATTAGCCTTCAACTCTTGCAACTAGAAAATAAAAATGGAAATGCCATTACTAAAGTATTCTGGAAAGTAATAACAATCAGTTAAAAATCCCAAAATGATTGAAGAAAATATTATAGAAAAGTAAAAAAAAAAAATCAGAAATGCTTGAAGAAAACATAATGGCAAAGTTTATTAAGGAAGATATAGCCCATCAATGTCTGTATCATCACAATAATAATGACATAGCAATCTGTCTATTATTAAAGGGTGGGCCTCACGCAATGGTAATTTGCACTACGTGACTGGGTGGTCATTAGTTCAAACTATAGAAACCTCCCTGTATTGCAAAAATATGTCTAAATAGATCTGACCCTCCCTAAAACCTGCAAATGCAGGAAACTTCATTCACCGGTTACCCTTAAATATGTCTAATCTTAAACATTTGTTTAATTTAGCTGATGATTGACAAGTCATAAGTGGTAAAAAAGGTTTAATAGCAAGGTATACCAAAAGGCAATCACACTCACTTGAGTGCTGCCATGAAGTATCAAATATATAGCATTTAGCATCATTTAACACTGTCCCAATAGAAGGTAAGTGATAACAAAAGTGCTGTGCCAAAGAAAATATATAGACCAATTATATAGGGCCTAAGTTTCACTACAAATATGACCCAGCCCTTTTATGGATAGATGAACAAAGGCATGTTAATTGGGTACAAAGGTATATGAGATGTCAGCTAACGACTATACATATGCATGTAATATATAATCATTAACCCATTTGAAAAGAATTTGCACGACAAATCAAGTTGTAAGAACCTATTCTATCCAATTTTGCCAACTGCCTACTCACTTTCTCTTGCCATTATTGATCAGGAGAAGGAAAAGGAAGGCTCTGACACGAATTTCATAACAAATTGCTAGTGAGGCTAAAAAGACAAGTTCACCTTTTCAGTTCAAGAAGAAAGGCAAAACCTAAACTACCAATAAAAAACTTTTACTAACCTCCGCAACAAGCATGACTGTTTCCAACAAATCATCAATATTGTCACCCTTAAGAGCACTTATCTGTTGTAAAAGGACGGAGAGAGAACATCCATTAAGGAACAGAACCACATAGGAAAATACGAACACAAATTTTATGGAGCACTTGAAGACCTGAACCATAGGGATGTCGCCACCCCAGTCTTCGGGCATTAAGCCAATTGATGAAAGCTCTTGCATCACATGTTCTGGCCTAGCACCATCTTTATCTATCTGATTGGACAGAGCTAAGGAAATTAAAATCCAAATTACAGAGTACATTTAGCAATAGGTGTTGTCAACAGCATGCACAAATACCTTATTTATTGCAATTACAATTGGTACTCCAGCTGCTTTGGCATGTGCTACGGCTTCGATCGTTTGAGGACGGACTCCATCATCGGCAGCTACGACAATTATGGCAATATCTGTCACTCTCGCTCCACGAGCCCTCATTGCCCCGAATGCCTAGAGAACTCCCAAAATTATATTTGTACAGAATAGGAGATGAAAAGAGCAACAGAAGATGCAAAATAGCTGGAATGATGATACTTACAAACCACAAATTGAAGTTTATATTTACCTCATGACCAGGAGTATCAAGAAAGACACATGGCTGCAACTTGCCATCAACAGGAAGCAACACCTTATATGCCCCAATCCCTTGTGTAATCCCTCCTGCTTCTGAAGCAGCTACCTTCAATGTTTAGAAGTCAGGCTCGAACTGTGGGATGTGCATTCTATACGTAAACACTATAAGTGGCCATCATAAATGCTACTTTCTGCACAGTTCTTAAGTCTTAATCACACCATCAGCTAAAGATCCACAAGGATGAGACATGATGACCAAACAATCCAAACAAAATCAAAAATCATAATTGAATCATATTTCAAGCTGCATTAATTTTTAAAAAAAAGATCATGATCTTAAGCTTCAACAGTTACCTTACTCTTCCGTATATAATCCAGAAGGGAAGTCTGCCAAGTAGAAAATATACAGGACATGTTAGAAATATTGGCTTGTAAATAATACAAGCTGTATATAGATGACCAATAAGAAGAATTGATATCTTCACCTTTCCATGGTCTACATGACCCATGATAGTGAGGACAGGAGGTCTTGCTTCTAGCTTGTCCAGGTCATCTTCATCAAGGATTTCAGTCTTTCTTGCCATTTCTTCTACTTTAACAGTGGCCGCATCTACAGTTTCCACATCATACTCTTTGCAGATCATCTTCACCATGGCTTTATCAACGGTCATCACTCCATCAGTTTTGATCCCCTTCGAGTAGAGAAAACCAAGAATCTCACCTTCACTGATTGCCAAATTGTAAGCTAATTCTTCCGTCAACATACCCTTTTCACCAACCTCTAAAATTTTAACCTTTACAGGAGCTGCTTCCTTAGCTGCTTGGAGTCTGGCTGCCTTGCGACTTGCTTTACTCCATTTCCGCCCTTTCCTTGCTAGTATGGCACCAGGAATAGGCAAATTTAACTGTGTTGTTTCTTCATCAGCAATCTCAACATCATCGATTTTATCAGCTACACGCCTTCGTGGCCCACCAGATGAGGCAATTTTCTTGCGGTAATCATCTTTAAACTTCCCAGAAGGAAGCTTTGTAGGTTTCGATGGAGCAATAACTGCTTCAGCAATCGAGGGATCTATTACAGGTTTCTTTGTGGCAAATCTGTCAACCAAGATTGGCTTCCGCTGCTTTCCCTTTACAGCCAGGTCATTTCCATCGCTAGCGGATGACTTTGTAGCCGCACCAACATCCTTCAAAATGACAGGCTTTTTCAATGTTGGTCGAGATGCAACAGAAGGCTTTGCTTGTAGCTTAATCTCGGCTCCCTGCAGCGGGGGAGAAGGTCTTACAGGAACAGGGGTTTCGGGCTGTACCTTCCCATCTTCCCCATTCCTAAGTTCCACTTTCTTATCCTTCATAATGTTAGGAAACTCTTTGACAACCTTTGGTCCATTGGCAATTGAGTTCCCTTTCCTCCATACACTCTTGGTTATCTTAGACCTTTGACTTGCTGACACATTTACTGGCCTAACATTTCCGGACGAAGGGCTTGCACCAGCATCTGGTTTATTTTCAGGGTAGCTGCCTTCTCTACGGTCCAATTGTCGCAACCTCAAACCTTCTAACTTTTCAGCCTTCTCTAATACCTCATCAAGTGATTCAATAACCTTCTTCCTCTCTTCTACATCCTCAACCTTCCCAGTTTCTGAGTCTGCATCAACCTTTGATTGGTGCCAAGGCACTGAGTTCACACCTAACTGGGGTTTTGCTCCAGACTTGGATTTTAACACTGCCTTCGGAGCAGGCTTGAGGATGAGATCAGCATCCTCATCTTTTCTCTCCCTATACGTACTTTCAAGAGAAACAGCATTCCCTTGTTTCGAAACGTGATCAGTTACAACAGAGTATCTACACACAGGTATGTAGAGGAATCTCTTCTCTCTACCTAAACGACCAAAACCGCAACAGCAACCTCTTATAGGTAGAGAACCTCCCTTTAATGGAGAGGGGGATCTTACTAGAGACAGGGATACTTCAAAATTCGTTGAGGAACTGGCTCCAGAGCAACCCAAACTCACGAGGGAAGCCAGTGAAGACATGACGATATAAGATTACCTATCCTAACACGATCAGCCTTAAAATGATCCTACTTTACGACACAAAAAAATCACCCAATCAAACATGACGCACTCAAAATTAGTGAAATCCACATAATACTGAAACAACCCTTCATCTTTCCTCTTTGCAAAATTGTACCAATTCGCAAATTTTGTCACTAAGCAAGCAGTTGAAACCAATTCAGGACAAAAGAAAATTTAGATTCTGGGCGTTTTCTGTTACTGACGGGGCAATGAAGATTCAAACGCCTGCACTAAGAATATAGGCATACAGCGTTGTGCTTGTATGTATGTAAATATGAGAACAGAAAACGATTACAGAGTATGAACCAGAGAAAATCGCACCTCAATAGTTTGAAGTAATCGTGTGGTGAGAGAGAGAGAAAGAGGAACCGAGTGATGGCCGGTGTTATGGGTTGGGAAGTGAGGGATGGAGCTTACATGTGCCCTTGTGGCATTCTCTCTACCTGACGTTATACTCTTGCGATAAGGCTTTATTTCTCACCCAAATTCACCTCACGTTCCGTACCCTTCTTCGCTCAACTTCTCCGTTTTGATTCCATTCGACGCTCCACTCAGCAGGGATGAATATTTATATTTAGAGCCACACATTTAAATAAAACAAATCAAAATCATAAATAATGACTTGGAATATGTGGTTTAATTTTTTTATCAAAGTTGTATTTTTAATTTAATTATAATTTACTAATTTAAACTCAAGTAGAT
>JAODPA010117696.1:0-18578 GCA_025585075.1 Nepenthes mirabilis
ATCCGTAGAGCCTCTCCGCGCATTGATGACGTCGCGGAGCTCCGTGTTGCCTTGGAGGTGTGGTTGGGCTCATCGGGGATGGCGACTCTCCGCCTGGGTGGCTCGTTCGCCGTTGGAGCCTGCTGTTGTAGGCCTCCTGTTGCCGCGCGAGTTGCAGGGGTTACGCCCCTCAGGGCTCTCCTCCCGATCGTCGCGGGCAGGATGGCTTTCCGCTTCGTTGGGATCATCTCCGCTTAGGGCCGCCCAGGCTGCGACGTTGTCGAGCTGGTTGGCTTGCCTCTTACGGGTCGCGGTTCGACGTTTGGTCTTCTTTGAAGTGGATGCTTGAGACGCTGAAGGGGCAACTCCTGGCCACGGGGCTCCCGTATATTCGCACAAGGCGCGAAGGATCAGTTTGACGTCGTCCATGTCCGCAGCTAGGCAGTTGACGTCAGGCGCTGGACGGTCGTTCTCCGGGTTCCCGACGGGGGGATCTTCGTTTTGGGCAACGACCTCCATTGCCGGAGCGCTGGCTTGCGCTCGAGTGTTCACCATCTTCTGGTATTCAGGAGTAGGGTGGGGAAGAGACACTTGGCTTCTCGTCAGCTTCCCACAGATGCACCAATGTTGCGTCTCGGGTCCGCGGTTACCATACGGATTAGAGAGCTTTCGGATTCCTTAGCACGCAGTGGCGTCAGGTGAAGGGTTCGGTCTCCGTCGCTATGAACCCGGACCTGCACAACACAAACAATAAATAAGAGGTCAGGGATCCGGCAGGATTTCTCCCACTGAGGCTGCTCCGACGCTCAAGTCAGCAAATTCCTGCAATTAACGAAAATGGCGCAGGCTATGAGCGGTGCGCGGTTGAATGCTGTAAAGGCGTAAGAGATGCGTGAATGATGATGTGGAGAATGTAATGAGCAGGTGGTGGGAGGCTTGGCTCCCTTGGTGCACCGCAGCGGGTGGCTAACTTTTCCTGAGTCTGAGAAGACGTTGGGGAGTGGAAGCGACCTAGCTATTGCCAATGGAAGTGAGACACTCCTCAGTTCCAACTCTTCCTTCTTTGTAAACTCGTCACAGAATGCGGCTGAGAATTTCAGTTAGAGAATGAGGAAATCGTAGTCGAATCCCCTTCTTTGTGGGGTGTGGGAGCTTTTATTGGCCTCCTCCCGTTGGACTCTGGGCACCAAGGTGTCCGTTGTGAGGACTCCTTTGCCGCTGGTCACTGTCGTGGACCGCCGGTCATGTCGGCTGCAGTTCTGCCGTACCTGGCAAGCTCCTGGCATTGCCGGCCACCCTTGGTTTTCCCCGAAATAAGGATTGGCTGGCTGTCTGCAGGCGGTTGCGTGAGCCGTTAGCGCCGTGCCAACTGCTTCTCCATTGGCTAGCATTTCCGCCTTTCTGTCGGCAGCGCATTAATGCATTGCAGTGTTCCGTTGCCTTCTGCCAACGTGGCTTTTTATGCGTTTCGGTTACTGGGCTGGGCTAACCAACCTGCGCGGGCTTCTAAATCTTTCGTGGGCCTCGGAATTCTTCATGGGCCAGGACATGGGACCCAATAGTTACCATGGCCTAAGAGGAAGATTTTACCCATGGATTTGACCCATAAAGTATGGAGGCCCAGTGCGTCCAAATTGGCGGACGTGTCTGACGGATTTATCCAAGCGGTTCGCTTCTTGAATGAAGATAGAACTAACGCCAATGGTCGAAGTGGTTTCCATCTCTTATCTTGAATTAACGACCTTGGATGTCGGTTGAAATCGCCAATTGGGCAAAATCCTATCTATTCGGCGGTTTCCTGGGTGGCTGATAGAAAAAGTCAACCGTCCCCTAACTTCTATAAAAGCCCCTCCTTTCCAACAGGAAAATGGGTCGACACTCAAACAAAACTAAAGGCAAATTAAAGATGCTTATTGCGCACATATACTATCTCTCACTCAGATGCTTTCAAAAAAATACAAACCTCAAATAAGAAATATTTTTACGAACATTTAAAATTACATCCTTTCATTTTCCTTTCGTCAAATAAGGATTCTAACTTAAGCGTCGGAGGATATTTCAGGGAGTGAGTCTTATTAAATCCTTTGATCGTATTTTATTATGTTGCACAAGATTCATACTAAGAACATACGAAAATCAGACCGGCTTCAAATTTAACGGACAAACTTTTGCTCCTTAATCCATACAATAATTCAAATCCAATGACGTATTAACTTTCAATTTTTAAAAAGGTGGTGAAAATGCATATTTTATTGACCATTAACATTGCGTTTGAACAGAGTAAAAAGGAACATATATTTCATATTTTGTCATGTTTTTCACATGTTGAAATTATGTAAATTTAAGATTCATTGATGTATATTAAGTTTTCAGGGTCGTTGTCAAACTGGACAATGCTTTTGTTATGCTTTTTATTGAAGCACATTTTTTATTCAAGTTTAAATAATATAACCGGTTCTTAATTCATGCCATCTTAGTCATTGACGCATATAAATTATTTTCACTTTGTGGGTACATAAGAGGTTTTAAGAAAAAAATTATAAATTAAGCTATTTATATGCTTTTTATATTATTAATTATAACTCCATTAAAATAAAATTATAATTAAATCAAAATGAAAAAATATATTACCGCTAGTGCTAAATCTAAAAGCTTTCCACCAACAAAAAATTATTACTTCAGAAGGAAAAAAAAAGGGGGGAAAGAAAGGGTTTTGCCATTCGTTTGCCCCCCACCAAATGCGATTTGCTGTCCGTGAATTTTTCTGTCCATCTCCGTCGGAACGGTGTCGTTTCCGCAAGTTTCATGTAAAACCATGTAGTGTCAATGTTGCCGACGTGCGGATTTCCTTCTACGAGAGGGCGACTTTCGCACTCGCATTCGGAAATTAGAACCCAAGAGTCCATGAAATGCTCAGTGCAAGGACCGACGAAAACGTATTCCCGCACCTTCTGTATCAACTCGCGTCTCTTCGCTTTCATGCACTCGACACCATCCCTCAAGAAAGCTGTGATAACAACCGCCGTCTATGCCGTCGGCAGCAGCAGCAGCAACAAAAACAGCAATCAAGGTGGTGCGTACACGACGCTCAGCGAGAGAGCGACATTCGAAAGAGAGATCAAAAAGAGTAAATTTATCGCCATTGCTGGACCTATTTCGTCCGAACAATCCGCTCATTCCTTCCTATCCGCGGTTCAATCATCAATTCTAATCCTTTTTGCTTCTCTAATGTTCTTATAGGACCTTTTTGTTGTTCTTCAAATTTTTAGGTTTAAATTCCTCATTTTGAAAATACTCTTTTTGCTTAATCTTTGTTTGATTGAATAGTTTACTACATCGATTAGCCAATCAGAAAGAGAAATTACTGAAACGTCATGCTTATTAATTCAATATCTTATTTTTACACTACAGGTGCGAGATACCCGTGCTACTCATAACTGTTGGGCTTATAAGGTACTCTGTTTACTCTTGAGCATTGCTTACTTGCACAACTAGAGTAGAAGTTATTGGGATGATTCACTCTCTTGTAAATTCAATGCCCGTTGTATGCACACACTGTTTTTCTAATATCTGACAGCAGGGGCATTTTCGACTGCGAATTTTCGCTCGACAGAAAGTGAGGCCTTAAGTTTTCCACGAGAAATTCGTGAGCTGTCAGCTTAAGCTCTAAACCTGGATGGATTTTCAATAGCAAAATTCAAGTGAGCCGAGTTGGCTGCTCAAGCTATCCATGCATATATATAAATACCTTGTTTTAGATTTAGGTTATTTATTATGCGAGTTTAAAACATTCTTTGGCTGTCAACTTGAGAGAGAAAGAGAAAGAAGAATAAGGATAAGATTTTTGCCCACTATTTGAGTTTCGAATCTTGTTTCAACTTTTACCATCCTTGGGTCTGATGTTTCATTTGTAGTCTTAGTCATTTTACTGGTAATTCTTTTCTAATTTTTATCTCGTGTTGTAATTATATTTGTTTATTAATATTATGGTGAAACTAACGGAAGTGTTGAGGGTTTGTATGACCATATTCTAGTCATAGAGGATTTTATCCAGATCTAAGGTCTCATGATTTTATCCTTCATTTGTAAAGGGTTCCCACAACAAATTTTGTGCGTTTTGTTCTTGTTTGTTACTTTTATTGTTGTTGTGATTGTTTGTGGATTGGTATTATGTCTCCACATGTTTTTGACCAATGGGCTTGGTTTTCAATCTGTGTTAGAGATTTGTCTTCAGTTTGGTTGCGGAGCTTTTTGTCTCGGTCCTGACAGAAAGATGCTGCGCTCTTTGCCAAAATCATTTGACTTTAATTATAACCTTTTGACTTCTTTTTTTGGTTCCCCAATTGCCAATCTCTCTTTTTGTCATACTAAATAATTTTATAATATGCATCCTAGATTGAAGATCAATATCGCAGTAATGATGACGGTGAACCGTCTGGTACAGCTGGAAAACCTATATATTCAGCAATTCTTTCTTCGGGCATTGATAGAGTTATGGTGGTAGTGATCAGGTAACTGTTTCGATTTACAAATTACCAACCACTTGCCCTTTTATGTACTTTGGCTGGCTTATATTTGAGATACTTCAAACTTTATGAGCTTCCTGCTATGTGGCAATGGTTCGTTAAATTCTTGAAAAATGCATTATTATGCAGCTTTGTATGTCTTTTTGTCAGCTCAAATTGAAATGCAGGTATTTTGGTGGTATCAAACTAGGAACAGGAGGACTGGTTAGGGCATATGGCAGGGTCGCAGCAGAATGCTTGAGGAATGCCCCGACTTGTCTGGTGAAATCAAAAGTAATTATTCTTTTCTTTGGTTGATGTGTATCTAAAGGTGCAGCTTGAATAATTGCGCCATTCTGAAGCTCAAGGAACTATTTGATATATCCCGGCTATTTAGTCAAAATTGTTGTTCTATAAATAACTGTAGTATGCTTGATGTTCAATCAACTGAGATGCAACCATTTTCTTTTGTAGATTTCCATGGGTGTGGAGGTTTCATTTGATATATTGGGGCTTGTCTACCATCAGGTGAGGTCTAAAAGATGTATGTAAAGTAATTTTTATTTCTGCAGTGTTTAAGATGGGACTTTCAAAAATTAAAACATCTTTTACATCTACATTTCTAGTAGTTCATGGTACTCTCAACTTCACAGAGAGGGATTTTGTGGTGACCTGAACCTGTATCACCTAACCTGACCTGGACTACTCACACGGAAGCCTCAAACCATATAAATTATCATCCATCCATCATAAATTTTAACATTTTTCGATATTCATCAAGTTCTCATCAAAACAATGTAAATATAATTAACATAATAAATATCAGGCGCCAAGAGCTATAACCTTGAAAATAATCTCCAAGTTTCTATAATAGCTACCAGTATCTGGAATCCTCACTGCTTGTAATTCTTGCAGCAAATGAAGGATCTCCCATTAGTACTATGTATTCAACTCGAATTTAGAGCTAATAAAATATAATGGTGAATCAAATGCCAAACAAGTGATAAATATTTAACAATACATATAATCAATAATCATTTTAAATAAATAATATCAAGATATACGAAAGCAATAATAGCTATATGTTGTTCAACACTAAACCTTGACCAAGACTCTATAGTTCATCGTAACTATGACTCAAAAATAACAATAAGAATAGGTCCCATTGAACTGACATATTATGATGACAAAAGGTAGGGATCTCCTGAGTTAACATTGTAAGAAAGATGGGGATTCCTTGGGCTCGAATATCAGCACAAATGACTTGAATGCTTCAAATTCAAATAATAATACAGAATGGACTCCACAGAATCCAAATTTCACAGAATCTAACTCATAGATTCTATTGAATATAAATCATGAATTCCATTGAATACTAAACTTAGAGGTATCAATAATAGTGAGATATCATGAAAAATTCTTGGAACTTATTTTGCCATTATGAATCAAAGGTTATGTATGTCCGTCATCCCTGACTGGGCATGTACCACAAGGTAATTGATACTCGCAAATTTAACATATAACCAAATCTATAGTCTATTGAGACTCTACCACACCAAATATAGATATCTCACAAATGCATATTTCCTTTGCCCGCATAGGGTATGGGAATAACCATGTCCAATTTTCCTCCGCCCATAAGGGTACAGGAATATTACCGCTCAAATTTCTTCCGCCACTAAAGGTATGGGAATATTACCACTTAGATTCCCTCTACCCACAAAGGGTATGGGAATCATCTTAACAAGTTAAACCTAATATCTCTCGCTATGGTATCCCTCGATACCACTCCATACAATAGTTATATGACCATAAGTATCTCTCTGCACTGGGCAATCTACCTTGTCACCGTCATGATATGTGACTCATTATTGGACGACTATTGACAACACCTAAGTTTCACAAGTTTTATATTTTATGAGATTGGTGCTTTCATATAGTATCCTTTACTTTACTATAAGAAGCCTATAGCATACTCACATAATCGAATATAATACAAAAGAACTCCATAATATGCAATAATAGAAGAATCATTCGATGCTTATAAGGACTATACTTATGTAATCAAAACTAATATAAAGAAGGTCATTACCGAGAAGAACCAAGATCTATGGTGCGAGGTATGCTATTCAAAATATTCTTTTAATGATGATTAATTAAATTAAGTGATGAATTTTCGAACTTAATTTGGGTTTGGGTCAAATTAATTTTTTGACCGAAATAAATTAGGCCAACTAGTAGTTAACAAGCGCTTGACCTAGTTCTTATGTGTGTTTTAAGCATATTAGTCTCATTCAATTGACTCACGTGCGTGTTTGGGATAGAATGTTGGTGCTTGGTGCATGCCTGATGAATGCTCATTTGCAGTATGGATTGTGCCTTAGCACCTGATCTGCACCTGATCGGTGCGCATGTGCTAATTTTTTATAAATAGGCACATTGGCTAATTTTGGGTTATTCCTACTATGATCTTGAGAGGAGAAAGAATGAGGAGAGAAAGGGAGAGAAGAAGAGAGAAAAGGAAGGAGAAGGTGAATCTAAAAGAAAGTTTAAGATCTTTTGCTAGATTTAAGTAAAGACAAGTATATATAAACCTCTTTTTATTTTATTGCTGTCTTTTTCTGATCCATTTGAGTATTTCTTGCTCCAAATATTTATGCATGTGTTATTTTTATAGTTGAAATATTTATACTTTATATGCATGTGATTTCACTCCCATTTTATGTAATTTTATGAATTTAATGTCGTAAATCCATGTACATTATATTTAAGTGTTGAATTTCTACAATATTGTTCTTGTATGTCTTCAATTTACAAATATATGTTTCTGTATGTCTTGAATTGCCATATAACCGTTCATGCATGTGTTATATCAGAAAGAAATTGATGAAATTATACTAATTATGTTGATTTCCTGCAATAATAGCCCTATATGTTTACAAATCACATAAGATTGTTCTTGCATCTTTTTAAAATGCAAGCTGAAATTCCTGCATGATTTATGTTTCATTGTGTGTTATATATTTGAAGAAATATGAATGAAAATTCTATATAAGTTTGATGATAAGCGTATTTCCTCCAATAAGAGAAAATTTAAGAATATATTCGTATTTGATTAGAGTTTTCAATTTGAATAAATATGAATAATTGGAAAAAATTGATGGAACATATTCGAATATGTTTTAATATATTATAAGTAAATCGAAGGTTGAATCTATTATTCGTGTGTTAGATAGCAATGTTTGGCTACGTTTATAGGGTTATATGTAGGCGGTTTACCTATAAATCTTTAATAATAGCATATGGTGTTTAGTTATATGAAAATAATTATAACCCGAGTTTCAATATTTGCTATTTATTGGTGTGGTCATCACTGATTCTTGGTCAATTTCTTCTTTTGTACATTATCATAATTTGAGTATATTTTTTATATTTGTACGGTTTGTCATGCTTGATATTGAAATTTTAGATTTGAGCATAATTATGTATTTCGGCGTAATTGAACATCAATTTTTTATTATACATAACATATTTTGCGAGATAATGTTATCGGCTTTTTGAATTTTGGATCATATTATTATCTAGGATACTTTTTCGATATAGGTCCACGTATGAAGTTATATATGTTCTATTAAGCAATTGGCTTACTCTTGCATATGTTTTGTTAACCTTTCAAATTAGAGGGCTTAGGCTAATTTGCGAGTGATCGAATTGAAGGAAAGCTGTTTGAGGATTAGCTTTTTTTGGAGTGTTAGAGCATTTTTGATATATTAATTGTAGAGCTTATTGTAGTTTAAATTGTCGATTTCACTTAGAATTGATTTATGCTGTAATTTTGGATGTTAATGTTGTGGTATGACGTTACCTAAGTTTGATTATCTGAATTTTTAGAAGTCATTTCGATACTTTGATTTTGGTTATGATGCTTTCTCCCTACGTATGAATTTGAGGTCAAGTAATTATTGGTATTTGATGCCATGTTGCGGTGTGGCTTTCAGGTCTTGTGATGGAATGATTTTTATAATATCATTTTGGGTTGTTAGCAGTATTCGATTCGTGAGTTTGCATCTCTGTGTTAGTTCGGGTTAAAAAAGTCAGTGGAATAAATAATTGAATTTTGAGTCTTAAGGCTTAAAAGTTGTATTAAGTTAATTAAAGATTAATAAATTAATATAATCAAATTTTGGGATCTGAAATGTGACAAGTCATAATATCAGAGAAAGTCGTAAGTAGAGCATCTTGTTTGACTTGAGGATTTATATTGATTAATTATCTTATGGTAGTTTTGAAAAAAAATGTTAGTTCGTCAAGGAGGATTGAGTCCTCGCCTAAATCATAAAGAGGAGTACCTCGGCATTATACCGACTTTGGCTAACGTGATAGAAGCAATAGCCTAGAAATTGTAGAATTTGGAGCCAATGGTCACAAATCTAGGGGTGGCTACGATAGCATATGATTGCTTCATTAATAAGTGGGTATTGGAGTTTATGGGAGACCCAGATTCCATGAAGGTAGAGATTTGAATCCGACGGATTGATAGTCTTCGAAGTAATTTGCTGCCCAGAGGAGGGGAAAGTGGTGTTTGCCTCCTACAAGTTGTAAGTGGAGACAGATCATTTGTGGTTGATGAAGAAGTGGATTTTGGGATTTAAGAACAAGTAATCTTGTGGGACGTGTTCGCGGAGGTGTTTATGGAGAATTACTTCTTGACAAGTTTGGCGGAGTCTAAGGAAGATGAATTTGCCTATTTGCAGTAAGGAAACAGAATCATGACAAAGTATGACATTAAATTTATAGAGTTAGCCCGTTATACTCCCAACGTTGTCCTAGATGAGGCTAGAAGAGTAAGAAAATTTTTGCAAGGGCGGAATGATACCATTTGTAAATAGTTGGGGATGTTGAGGCTAAGGATGTATTGGATCGAGCCCTTCTATTTGAATAAGAATTGAAGATGGAGAAATTTTTCGAAAAGAAAATCTCAAGCCAAGGAGGCCAGAGCTTTGGATCGAGAGGTTCTCACAAGAGGACAAAATTAATGGACAAGGGGAAGAAAGAAGCTGAATTCTAGGTTGCACTAGGCCCACAAACATTAAAGCTTGGGTGCCCTCGTTGTGGAAAGATGTGCGGAGAAAGGCCATACCATAGGCAATCGGGGGCATGCTTTAACTGCGGCTAGTTCGGCCACATAATTGAGGACAGCTTTCACCCTTTGAAGCAAATGGTGAGAAAGTGAAGCGCTTTGAGGAGAGCTTTTGTTGTTACAGCCAACGATGTGGATACATCTCTAATGGTGATTGAAGGTGTACTCAATTTTTGAGACTTTCGTATATGTTTTGTTGGATTTTGGATCAATACACTCATTTGTCTTTGAAGTTTATTTGCCATCTGTCTTTATCCCTGAGGATTATGGATTTTTTATCAGTTGTGTCAACGTCTATGGGGTCATACTTAGTGACTGATATTGTATACTTAAGGTATATTGTTTACGTGAATGGGCTTGAATTGGCTGTAGATTTGGTTTTATTAGATATGTATGATTTTAATATAATCTTAGGTATGGATTGATTAGTGAGTTATCATGCTAGTGTAGATTATTTTCACAGAAAGAGTATGTTTTTTGACTTTGGGTCCTAAACCATTCTATTTTTTAGTAAAGCAAAAGCAATCCACTTGCATAATTTTGGTTGTGCATGCATGTCATTTGATGAAAAGTGGGTGTGAAGCATATTTAGCTCATATGATCACCATCGGGAGCCATAATGTTCCAGCTAAAGCGATACTTGTGGTGAGAGAATTTGAAGATGTTTTCTAAAAGGATTTTTCAGGTTTACCATTGAATCGAGAGATTGAGTTTGAGATAGAAAGAATGTTAGGAGCAGTGCTAGTGTCGAAGGCTTTGTATAGAATGGGACCATCAGAGTTGAAGGAATTGAAGATGCAATTGTAATAATAGTTGGAGAAAGGTTTCATTAGACTACGTGTATTGTCTTGAGGTGCATTGGTACTATTTGTAAAGAAGGATGGATCTATAGAGTTATGCATAGATTATCGAGAGCTTAATAAGATAACCATTAAAAGCAAGTACCTGTTGCCAATGATTGATAATTTGTTTGATCAATTGTAAAGGGCGCACATGTTTTCAAATATAGATCTTTGATCAGGTTATCATTATCTAATGATTAAGAAGGATGGCATGGAAAAAACGACTTTTCAAACGAGGTATAGATATTATGAGTTTTTAGTCATGCTTTTTTGGGTAAACTAACGTCCTTACAGTATTTATGGACATGATGAATTCGGTGTTCCAACTTTATATCAACAAGTATATGATAGTGTTTATTGATGATATTTTAATATACTCAAAAAGCTATTTGGAGTAAGAGGTGTATTTGAAGATTATTTTACAAACTCTATGGGAATGGAGGTTGCCTGCGAAACTAAAAAAGTGTGAATTTTGACTTGAGGAAGTAATGTTTTTGGGCCACATGATTTTGAAAGGAGGAATTTTGGTTGATCCTAAGAAGATTGAGGTTATAACTAATTGGAGCTGATTGATGACGACAACAGAAGTTTAGAGTTTTCTTGAGATGGCAGGTTATTATTGAATATTTGTGGAAAATTTCTTGAGAATTGTTGTGCCATTGACCTACTTGACTCAGAAAAAGGTATTATTTGGATTGATGAATATGAAAGGAGCTTCCAAGAATTGAATGACTACATAACGACTGCCCCAATCTTAGTGATCTCGGAAGGATGTGGGAGATTTGTGGTTTATTGTGACACATCAAATATTGGATTGTGGTGCATTCTAATGCTGCATGGGAAGGTGATTGAGTATAAATTATGACAATTGAAGGCCTATGGAAAGAACTATCCAACACATGACGTAAAATTGACAGCGGTGATTTTTGCGTTGAAAATCTAGATGCACTATCTTTATAGGGAAAGATTTTTGGTATATTTAGATTATAAGAGTTTGAAGTATTTGTTCTCGTAAAATGAGCCAAATATCAGACAAAGGTGGTAGATGGATCTTTTAAATGGTTATGACTACAAACTTCATTATCAATCGGAGAAGCCCATTGTGGTAGTGGATGCTTTGAGTCGCTAAATGACAAATCTAATGAATCATTTGAAGATTAAAGAAATAGAGATGTTGAATTGAATGAAAGAATGTGATATCAAGAGGCTTCTTATGGTATGCGAATGATTTTGTTTTATTTTTAGGTGCAATAAGAGATAATGGGGAGAATTAAAGGATTTAAGAGCGAATTTTAATATCTGAGTTGTTGGACTCTTGAGGTCTCTAGAGCAGATATGTATACCCAATATTGAGAATTTGATGGAAGAAATTTTGAATGAAGCTTATCGTTCAAAGTATACTATCAATTTAGGAATTAATAATATTTATTAAGATTTGAGGAAGATCTTTTAGTGATGTGACAAATGCAACTTTTTCAGTGAGTATAGCTTATTTTGGAATAGTTATAGCGTCTTTTTTATATAAACCTGTTTATTCATCTTTGCAAAATTTTGACTTAATTTTTTTGAAAAAGGGGGTTCAAAGAAAATTATTTGGTACAAAATTATGAATGTGATATATAATTGGTCCTATAATCGTGGTTACATAGATGCTTTTTATGTAACATACTTAATTAAGAGTATAAGAGGATTGGCTGAACTAGTTCATTTTTTTGATAGACGTCTAATTGATGGAATTCTGAATGGGTTGGGTGTTATATATTTAATTCAGAGGAAAATTACGGCTTATGTGAGAATATACTTAATCTATCAATAATTGAAGGTTGAACACCAGAAGCCGTTTGATCTTTGCAGCCTATGTCATCCCCTAGTTAGTAGTGGGAACATATAAGATGGATTTTGTTATGAGATTATCAAGAATGTTGAGGAATCATGATGTTATTTAGGTGATCGTGGATTGGTTAACCAAGTCAATCCGCTTTATTATATTTTAGATGACATTCTTAAGGGACTGTTTGGCGAGATTATACATTAATGAGGTAGTGAAACTTCACGGGATACTAGCTTTTATCGTGTCAAATCAAGATATGACGTTTGTCTCTAAATTTTAGAAAAGCTTACATCAGGAATTTGGTACTAATTTAGAATTTAGTATAACTTATTATTCTCAAACGAATCGGTAGTTGAAGTGAACGATCTAGGTTCTAGAAGATATTTTACGGGCTTCAGTGCTGGAAATGAAGGGGAATTGGGACGATAATTACTATTGGACGAGTTTGCCTGCAACAATAATTACCAAGCAAGTATTACTATGCCCCATTTGAAGTATTGTATGGGAGGAAATATCGTTTCCTAATTCATTAGAAGAAAATCGGAGATAGGAGACTCTTAGGACTAGAAGTGATTTAGTAGACGTATGATAAGATTCATTTGATCCAAGGTTGGCTAAAAGTTGCTTAGAGTCAGCAAAAGAATTATGCAACCGTATAAGGTTTGAGTTAAGTTTTGATATTAGTGACCATGTATTTTTTAATATATTTCCGTCAAGGGAATCTCTCAATTTGGGCTTAAGGGAAAATTTAAATTGATATTTATTGGGCCTTTTGAGATTCTAGAAAGGATTGAAGAAGTGACGTATCAGCTGGCTCTAACTCTAATTTTAGAAGATGTCCAAAAAGTCTTTCATGTGTCAATACTTCAAAAATATTTCCATGACCTATCATATATTATTGAACATGAACCGTTGAGAATTAACAAAGATATATCGTATATCGAGGAACTGATGCAAATATTGAGGAGTAGAGATTTAGTACTTCACACCAAGGTGATTCCACTACTGAATGTTTTATAAAGAAATTATTCTTTTGAAGAAGTTACCTGGGAGTGAGAATATGACATTTGGAAGAAATATCTGCATTTGTTTTCACATTGAGATACATGAAATTTTGAAGATGAAATTTTTATAATGATGGAAGAAATGTAAGGTATGAATCCCAAAATATTATTTTAAATTTGGATCAAATTTATTTTTTTTAACCGAAATATTTAGGTTGAATAGTGCCTGATCAGTGCTTAACTCATGTTTATATGTATTTTGGACAATGAAGATATGCCTAATTGATGTCTTTGTAGCGCTCGTGCATGTTTTAAGTAAATTAGTTCACCTGATGTGTGCTCGATTGACCCATGTGCATATGTGGGACAAAATGTTGGCACTTGCTGTGTGCCTAATGGGCATTTGTATGAGGTAGTGATTGTATTTTAATGTCTTATGTGTGTCTGATCAGTATACATGTGCCAGTTTTTTTATAAATGCCCATTGGTCGATTTTAGGTTATTTCTGTTGCGACCTTGAGAGAAAAGAAAGAAAGAGAAGATGAGAGAAAAGGAAAAAAAAGGAAAATCTATGGGAAAATCACCTCTTCGTTCATCAATTTCTACTACTTCGGGTAATCAAACACAAGTTTTGATAATGTGGTATTAAACTACTTATTTCATTAAGTAAGAACAATAATATTACTACCATGAATGCATTTATTTACCATATGAATGATTGGCCGAAACATTGCTCGAAAACACAACCCACTGTTAAACAGCCAAATTTTAGTGTCTCAACTCACCTTTGTCACTTGATTTTTATACCGGGTCCGTCCATGGGATATTAAATTGTGCATTTCATAGTATAAGAATACTAATTCAAAGGGCATAAATATATCGGTTAAAAGTGTAAAATGATTCGGGATCATATTTTTTCCTTAGCAATGTTGAGTTGAACTAGATTTCAGTGTTCATTGATATATTTTTGTTACACAGTTTCTACAAATTTAAGAAATCAAAACCGAGACTCCTTAATGTAATACTAAAGTATACATTTTATATTATCAACACACCAACTTAAAAGATATAAACACATTGGTTAAAAATATAAATGGTTGGCCTAAATATGGTTCGGAATCTTGTTTTTCCTGAGCAATGGAAAGCTGAACCAGATTCAGTATTTATTGGCCCACCTTCATCACTCAATTTCTACAATTTCAAGAAATTAAAACCATAATTTGTTAATGTAATATTAAACTATGCATTTTGAATTACTAGAATACTAATTTAAATGACATGAATATATTGATTAGACATATAAATGGTTGGCCCAAATATGACTTGAAAACTGATTTTCTTCACCTGGTTATTATTAATCATCTTCTTCATTCGCTTGACACTGTTCATCGAATTTTTACAGTGCATGAAAATTTCCTCGAATGGAAACTCCCTTCCTCCACAATTCAATCATTACATTTTTACAATATTCAAGCAACGATCTCATGATTAAAAGATGCTTTAAACTTCTTTTATGTAATACGACATGATTCGGGAAACTGAAAGAAAATAGATCTCATGAGAAAATTGAGGACTATCACTTGCCCGAGCTTTGTTTTCCCTTAGCAACAGCAGAAAAATGGGGCAGTAGCATTCAAACGCAGCAGAAGCAGAAAAAATGCAGTACCAGCACGCGGCGACAGTAGCTTCAATGAAGTTTCACCCATGCTTTCGGCCCTCTCTCTCTCTCTCTCAAAACTGACTTGATTCCCTCTCTCCTATTTGTTTTCAACGGCAAAGAGGAGCTGCATGCTTGGCTGTGAGATGATGCATTCTTAAATAGAACTTTTAGGGAAAAAATGGGGAGGGAAAAATTAGTTAGTGTATTTTCTTGATGCCCTTCAAGTTTTAGGAATTTAAATTTCTAATTTGCAGCAGGGACACGACTATTGGAAATGAATATGCTGATGGTGGGAGAAAAAGGAACCGCCTGATGGTTTAGGTTAGAAGAGGCATTCCTTTAGAAGTTTAAAAGATTAGATTAATTAGCTTTTAAGTGATATTTAGGATTTTAGAGTTTACATTACTGTTTCTTTATATTATAAAAGTTAAATTCTTCTAATCTTAATCATACATAAATGCATATAACGTAATCACAAAAAAATCTAATTTATAATTAAAATATTGAACAGCAAGTTTTACTCTTACCAAAAAATACTGAAATGCCCTCCAAAAAATACGGCAAATTTGACAGATCCAAGCTCTTTGTAGAGTTAGTATAGGATCGACTGCAAATTTTCATATTCAAAGGGCTTCATTTGCACACTAATTTATTTAATTAATGACCTTTATTGGTTACCGGTCCAAATTGTCCAAAATGAAAAACTGGAGTGCTACAGATTTTAATTTCTACTTCTTTTTCTTGGCCATGCGTCAAGTAGATGTAGATGTTTCCAACTTCTAACTTTGATTGACTTCCTTTGAGGAAAAGAAGATGAGTTGCTGCATTCAGATCTATGCTGTCAAATGAATGCCATTGATATTTTTATTTTTCTTAATGAGCTTTTATGGGGAATGGGTGTTTGAAAATTGAATCATTCTGGTGTTTACTTTTTAGTGTTAGAGGCTTGTTCGAAGAAAGCTTAGGGATAAGAGCTGGGAAAGCGACTGTCTATTTCCTTTTATCTGTCGCCTTTTCCCCCCTCCATTTTTATTTTTCATGCCGTTTGCTCTTTCACTATATAATACATGCTTTGTGATTCCAGCTTCAATCATTTCAAGCTGACGACATCAAGCAAGACTACGAAACTGGGAAAGATGGTACAACCATGGTCACTTTCAAAGTTGATTTTGATAAAGTTGAGAGTTTTGAAGATGCTATCAGAGCCACCTGTGGCCGAGATATAGTGCTCTACAAGCACTGAAATGGCTGGAATGGTTAAATGATGTCGATTTCTCGGTCTTTTTGTAAGAGCAGCTGTCTTTCATTTACTTGCCTTTTTCCATGAATGGAGCTATTTTACTCTATCCAAGCATCAAAACTGGCCATGTGTTGTTGATAGAAGATCTCCATCACGAGTAGCTGCACATGGCCTGGGAGATGGCCATTGCTCTATCATATCCTTGCAACTCTTCTACGATTTGCTTTCACTTCTCCTTGCCGATGAGAGATTCTCCGTGGTAATTGTAACTCGGTATTCGATTACTTCTACCTTGCATCCTTGCCAGACTGCGATTGAATTGTCAGATGAAGCAATGATTTATTCTTTTCCGCATGGTGGTCTTTGAGTGATAATTCTCTCGTTGCACGTGCTAGTATTTTGGTCCCGTCCTTATCATGAGGAAGCTGGCTATTGGTTGTTGAGTCATTGAGCTGTTCAAAGATGGATTGATGCCACAAAACAGCTAGAACGGCTAATGTACATCTTCCACTCCATTACATAATAATTTACATAAAAACATGCTTTTAGTTGAGGCTAAATTAGCATTTGATGTTTTAGTTGAGAGTTTTCCTTGTTATATAATTCGTTGTGATCTTTTTGTGAATTTTGTACCTCTATTTCTGCTTCAATGTAATGGAAAATCTACCATGGAACTACTCTCTGGTGTACGGAAGGTTGTTTTTTATTTGTTTTTTTATTTTAATGCAATAAGTGCTGGAATAAACTCTAACCTTATTGTCGTTGCTTTAATTTTCAAATTATTCGGCAATTTTCCATATCATTGATTAGATGTTAGGGCAGCATTCGCCCAGGAGACTCAAATTTAGTAAAATATCAAGGAGGCAAAGGATTTTATAGGTGACAAGAAGTTTACAATTTTTAGGATGATAGAGAAAGCCATCAAAAGTTGTACTACGCACATTTATCTTTTCTGTTTTTAAGTAACGCAATAAATTAATGGGCCATTTGGTTCTTGTTCGAAGTACTATTTTACGGATGGTAAAATTAAAACTAGAATTAAAGTATAAATTTTGATATATTGGAATTAAAATTACGGAAATACTAAATTCTATTTTTTTTTATTTAGATTTTAAAGAAAATATTTCAGGCATGTTGAGATTTCAAGCTAGGTATAAAAATAAAAGAAATATTTAGCCCATTTATTGGGTTCCAATATAAAGGCCTATAAAACACGGCCCAAAGAAAGGGCCCAAGTAAAAAACCCAGAGATACGTCCACGGACCGAGAGGACGGACTGGCTCAAGAGACCCGAAAGCCCAATTTAGTCCACAAAGCTGGACTGGGCTAACAAGCCCGAGAACGCGGGCTCGTATCCCAGAAGCCAAAGTAGCGACAAAGGTCCAAGTACTCCTTTTAGCCAAAAGGAGTTCGAGGACACCGCAAATAGCAGACGCCATCCAGGTACGAGGACCAGAAGAGGAAGCCCGAGAACCTCAGAAGTTCCATCAGGTCTTAGATTAGTCCAAGAAACCGATGAAAGACCCGAGGACCCTCCACGAAAGACCAAAGATTCTTCAGGTCCTTCCAAAAGGCAGTTGACGTCCGAGAGCTACTTCCCTCGAACAAGCCCGCGAACTCGCAAGGACGAGGACTATCCTATACACGGCCGAGAACGCCAGCTAAGCAATTTCGCCGATTTTCAAGGAACCTGCAACCACTTTGAGACGCCATAGAGCACGCTTAGTCAAATTAAGACTGACGCCTAGAGTCTACAAGCCTGACATGCTCAGGACCTACCAGCGGCGCCAGCAGCGTGCTTCTCTGTACATGCCATTATTTCTGACATGGGTAGCAGGCCAGATGGACGGCTCCCCCACACACTTGGCATGATCAATAGGACAGTGGATAACCTCTTGGCCACACACCAGCCGCCACGTGTCGTCTCCCCAATGGCACAACTTTCCCTATAAATACCCAGCGGAGGCTCTTGCCTCAGGACTTCTTTTTTTTTCTCATCCTTCTCAGAAGAACTAAGGAGAAAAATAAAAATCTTTAGGAGCTTCCAAAGAAGAAAGTCCTCAAAAGAAGAGAGATTAATGAGAGAAAAGGGAAAGATATTTTCAAAAGGCTTGTACTTTGTAAGACTTCCTCTCATAGTGAAGCATTTCTAAAGGCTCAGAGTCTCGTAGTTTTTCTTCCTCATTTAAGAAGAAGCTTTCTACGTAAAATTCAGTTTTAATCTCTCCCTCTCAACAACTCACAATCCCAAACACATGTGTTGCACGTGACCCCGAGTTCCGGAACGCAACACTATCCAAAATTCTAATTTCTTTTATAGCAAATGCTCTGGAGTATCTCCACTTCTACTGTGATCCTCCTCTGTGCCACAGAGACA